>OMLF01011857.1:103017-139969 GCA_900302615.1 Holocentrus rufus
ATAATAAACTGAAATAAATTTATTTCTATTATCTTTTCATTGAATATATGACATGTTGATTAAAAACTGACTTCTGTAGAGATAAACAGCACATTTTATAAGGTTGCTCTGCTGTTTTTGATCATCCTGCTTTTCCCTCATGATCTTTTTATTTTCCTGTTTTTGGACAATTATCATTAATTTCCCTAATAAGACGATTGTTTTCCAGTTGATTTTTATTCCCTTGAATGTTTTATGTGTGTGTGTGTTCCTGATGATATCCCCGTTGCTAGCTGAAGCATGCATTAGAAAAACCGTGGATTTCATTCTGTATGCCTTATGTGTCTTCACCCAGGTATACGTGTTGAAGCGACCCCACGTTGACGAGTTCCTCAAACGGATGGGGGAATTGTTTGAGTGTGTTTTATTCACTGCAAGCTTATCTAAGGTAAGGTATCATTGTTCTTGATGCCACCTAGATGCTAGTCAGCATGTGACCACGTATTGCAGGCAGACAGACGCCTGTAACAAATCTTTCTGTACTACACGTGAAAAGTGACACCTGCTGTTTCAGAATGTTACGCTTAGAATTACTGGAAGCCCGACCTCATTTTTGCTGTCTCTGATTTATAGCTGACCTCAGACATACACCCCCACTCATAACACGTACCTGTCAAGAAATTGGACTGACTTACATTCATTCCCTCTCTAACCTCTGACATGTACCTTCAACCCCCTAACCCAAACCTTAACACTATTTCTGGAAGCTTTTCTTTTTTCCTTTGTTTTTGAATACTTTGGTGGGCTTATTTGTCCAAATCTTCTACCAATGTGGCATCAGCTGTCAGCCATCAAGGGAATCTTTCCCTGTGAAATCAATGAAAACTGTTCCACTGTCTGTGCTGCGGTCATATCGCGTTCAGCGGTATCCACTCCGAAAAGTCACAGAGGTTCAGTTATAGTCGTTTCACATTCAGAGAAGAGATAAGCGTGCCTAGCAGAGATTTATTTGTAAAATGGTGAGGGTCAGCGTTCAGACCTCAGCCTTGTTGGTGAGCCAAAGCTGTGGCTCAGTGCCTTTAGAGCAGTTACGCCTGTGAGATGGAGTTTCCCTAAAATTCCCTAATATCTCCAGGAATCTGACTTTCCAGACTATTTGATGCCTGTTCTGGAAAGGTGGTTACAAGTACAGCAGCCACTGTGTGGCCGTGTTATGTATAGATGTGTGCAAAGCAATGTGGGCATAATCTGTTAGAATAAGAATAGGTATACTGAGTAAATTAACAAAGAAAATGTATTCAGACTACTTTTTTAGCTGCCTAGATCAGCCTAACTGACATTGTGTACAGTGTAGACCTCATATCATTTCAACAGTGTAACACTAGATATTGAAAGCAAATCAAATATTAACACAGATTAACCTATAATAGGTCTAAACAAAGAACAATGGAATAATGCAGGTTCAAATAATTTATTTAGTTTATTAACAATAGGTTATCATGCACAGTGTTTCAAAAATTTACAAATTTCATAGTTCATTTTTAACTTAATTTAATTTCACAATCAGCAGTTCCTAAATAGTAGGTATACCTGGATAGAGGAAAATATTTAATAGTATTTTTTACAGTAAAGTGAAGTAATAAGTAAAGTACAGTTAATTTAAGGTATATTTGAGACTATGATGAAACTTTTAGGCCAATTTGTTATATGCCATTTTTCTTGTTAGGCCCACAGAATTTTCAGTCTCTTGAAAATGAAAGGAAATGCCTCTCCTAAAGGGCATGTAGTCGTTTTCTTGGCTGAAGGATGTAAGTACATGAGTGAGGTGCACCAGCTGTGAATCTGAGGTGTCGCTCATTGAAATAATCAGAAACAAATGTTAAAATTGGTTGTTTTATGGTGTACTCACTCAGTTCAAAACATACTCCCCACACAGGCCAAGATGTTCACTATTCACTAGTTCATTATTCAAACAAATAATTGTTGCAGACCCTACTAGATTTCACTGTTGTCTGGTTTCCGTTTGTAACTACGTATATTGTAGTTTGTTTTTTGTTTTTGTTTGTTAGCTCAGCTTTTCTTCACATTGTGCGAATGAAAAAAATACCCGAGCTATATTGGTGCATGTGGTACAAAAGCTATTCCCCTCTGCTCCTCTTTCAAAATAACATGCTCTGTAGAGCAGCTAGAACGACACATTGACCCATTGCTGACCGCCATGCAATGTGTTGAATGGCATTTGAGGGTTGTGCCCTCACAATACTTAAAGCTTAACTTTAATCTTAACTTCTACCACTAATCCAAAAATCTGTTTTTTTTTCCCTTGTTAAGACATTTGAATCTCACAGTGTTAGTTTTGTTTGACATTTAGTTTATGATATCCTGTTCAGTACAATTTGTCCCTAACTGATGTTTTTTTTTGTTTGTTTCAGTAAAGTGATAGTGCTTTTTATAAACTGTTTGGGGTTCTTATCTTGCATGCACAGCGTGTATATTTTTTCTCATCTTTGTTGTTTTTGCGTGTAAGGATACACTGTAAAGCAACACACCCAGACCTACTTACGGCCACATGATACGCACACACACATAAATACACAGACAAACTTGGCGCTATTTAAAGACAGCGTGTTTGTTTTCCCCTGCTGCTAGTATGCAGACCCGGTGTCGGACCTGTTGGACAAATGGGGGGCTTTCCGTTGTCGTCTCTTCCGGGAGTCCTGCGTCTTCCACAGAGGGAACTATGTTAAAGACTTGAGCCGGTTAGGGCGAGACCTCAACAAAGTCATCATCATCGACAACTCCCCAGCCTCCTACGTCTTCCACCCCGACAACGCCGTATGCCATTTTTCTTTATTTTTATGCAATACATTGACATCTGACTATAGCAGATGTAGATCCATACTAGTTTCTTTTGATGTTTATTTCCAAAACACCATTTATTCACTCTGAACAAAAACTATCATCACCTGAAGTGACCTGAAGACTTGTTTTGTTTGTAAAGATGACATTTTGCCAGCTGTTTGCAGGATTAGGGACCAGTATAGAAAAAAAAAAACTAGTCTTCAGTTTATTTGAGCATTTTTCCATGCTAATCTTAAGTACTGTGGTAAGTCTTCTACTTGCACCATATCTCTGAAGTCTTCTCCTCTCAAACCTCCAGGTTCCTGTAGCTTCCTGGTTTGATGACATGTCAGACACTGAGCTCCTCGATCTCATCCCCTTCTTTGAGAGACTTAGCAAAGTGGATGACATCTATGATATCCTCAAGCAGCAGAGGACTACAAGCTAACACAAAGAGGAAACCAGCACGATAATTAGCACCAGCAGCTGTGATCACGGGGCCACGGAGGCTGGTGGACACAGGCTCCACGCTGCTTCCCACAACAAGGACCACACTGCAAAAAATGTCTCTCTCATTAAGCGATTTAATCCTTTGTTCCAATCTCACTTTTCTTAAAACAAGTCAAATAAATCTTCCAGTGGAGTGACGTACTTCATGCATCAGCAGTCTATTGGAAACAAATGATTCAATCCCACTGTCAGATTTTTTTCGGTTGTTTTCAGAAAAAAAAAAACATTTTGAGACTGAATATGAGATTAAATGTCTTTTAAAGATGACTTTTGCAGTGCAGCTAGTGTGTTGGCGTTGGTATGCGGCGGTAAGGACTTTCAAGTGTGGCATAAACCTGGATTGTGTGAAGATTCGAGCCGTTCTATAAATGCAAACAAACTATATCAGTCATTTCCCTCCTGCAGTACAATGTAGCGTTTTAAATAACATTTGAAGTCCTCACATAGAAAATAGCAAATCATTGAATACAGTTTTTGGAAGAATTTATCTTGAGGTGGACTGAATCCTGTTACTCAACTTTTTTTTTTTTATTCTTAAAATACCCAATTATGTATGTTTCTACTAAAAGACAATCATCACAAGAAGTAGTTGGATAGATTAAGTTAGATTAACTATAGAATTTGTGCTAAATTGTGTTGTGATATATTTCACTACAGTATGCACGTGTATGTGCCTCAAACACTATGCACTTCATTATACAATATATCAGAAATTTTGGCAAGCTATCAACAAACCGTTTGTGAAAAGAACATGGTCCTGAATTTGTTTCAATAAATCCATCCTCTTGCATCTTTTGAAAAGAGACAGCAACAGTAATTATGGGTAAAAACAAATACAGTAATCCACTGCACTTAAATGTAGTCTTTGTTCACTACATTGCAAATGATTGATGGTGTTGACCATAATCACTCAGCCCTAACAGTACTGTAATCAGATTATTATGTGATAAACCTATCACCTATTGTATTATGCCCAGTGCCCTAATCTTGGCACCCATCTAGTTGACTACATACTTAACAAACCACCAAATCTTGGAGGAGCAATAAGAAAGAATGGATTTTGGCATTAAGAGAACTTCCATCTTTCTCCGGGCAGGACGCACACTCATCGAACTTTTCAGCCCATATCTGATGGACAGACTTGCAAAGTGCCATTACAGATGTGGTGAGATTATTTTTGTACATATATCAGGATTTTAGGCAATCGTTTTTGATTTGTTTTTAATGTTATTTTACCTATGTTTTGAGGTTTTGGTTGAATTGATGTTGGCAAAGGAATACAACGGGCTGTCCATGAATAATGCAGTTTGTCTCTATCTGCAAGAGGAGGCTTTAGTGGTCTGTAACCTGCAAATACATTGTCTTAGGTTTGACATTTGATTTTGAAGCACACTTTGTTGCCTCCTGTTGTTGAACTTGAATCTGAGCTTTTCCATGTGTCTCATCAATCAAGACAAGAATACTGCCCTTTCAGTCTGTGCATTGAGTTTGATCGGGGAGAGCTCTGCCAGCCAGACATGTTTGTAGCCCTGATTCATTTTGCCACAATCTGGTGTGTGTGTATGTGTGTTTGTACGTCCATTTGTGTGCGTGGGTTTCAGTGTGATTGCGTCTGTGTGAGTAATTTCCATAGTTTTAAAATTCAACAAAAAAAACTTTGACAATACATGAAAGAAAATGTAACCTTTGTTGAAATAATGATTTAACTTTTTTACTGTATGCAACAAGAGTATTAATGTTGACACTCAAGTAAAGAAAGTGGCTAAAATAAGTGTTTTAAGTTTTTAAATTGCTGCTGATAAATGTTAAGATTGAAAAAAAGACAATGAGATATTTGTACCTTGCATCAATAAAGCATGTTTTATTGAAAGAGATCATTTCACTACAGTAAATGTTTCACATAACACTAATGTTCAAGACAACATGGCAGCGGTGGAAATACATGAAATGGAAAAATGGAATATGGAACAGACAATATGAAAACACCTTTCATTCTCCATTAAGTTAATCAAACATTACCCACCCAAGAATGCATTTCATTATAACTACTATGCCTTAACACTCAACCAAGGTCATCAAGTAATATTTAACCTATTGCTTTCCTAAATACCTGATTTTTGGCCCAATGTATTTACATTACAAGCCCCTCACTGCAAGACACAACTTTCCTCATACAGCCTTGAACTTCAGTTTTCATCAAAACATAAAAAAAACAATCTATACAATGGACAAATGATGAAAAATAAACATGAAATTTGTTACTAGGCAGGTCCACCCCAAAACCTTGGCCAAATAACCCCATTCAAACTTGCAGCAAAATCTAAACTTGAGATGTATAAAGGGCCATTGGAAAACAGCAGCTGTTAACAGGAAACTAGCATGGTATTTTTTTTTTCTTTTCTCGTTTTATCATAATACCTGAAAATGGTATCCTTGCTTACTGTAAATAATAGAAATCAGAGTACTTGCACAACAGCAACACAAAACCATGCTTTGATATATGGGAGAATTACACTGAAAGAAGAATTATTATAGTGTATTGAGAATTGAATTACACATTTTGTAAAGTAGTATGTAAGCCAGTTCTAGGTGAGGATATAGTATCTCAAGTGTGGCTTCTACCTTCATTTACTCTCAAACTGCCTAATAGAAGATGGCAAAAACTATCAGTCATTTACTATTTACTTTCAGGCTGCACTTAAACTCCGGAAATTGAAAGCATTCAACTGCAATCTCTGAAAAGGGCAGGGAAGCAAGAGTTCAAAAGTGGCTGATTTTACAAAGGAATAGAAAATCTGTAACCCTTAATTGTGATCATGCCTTGGCTGTATTAAGATTCTCCCACTCAAGTCTGAAAGGCTGCCACACACCTCCTCCTTGTTTATATTTATTTGTATGTATTTAGCCAGATTTTCTTTTCTTATATTTCTCGAGCTATGTATTACGTCCAACAACTGAAATCCTTAAATCTTTACAATATCCCAATGTGAGATTCACTCTCTGACACAAATATAAATTTGTCTAAAATCTCCCTATACCAGGGTTGGGTTAATTCACTCAGTGCTTTATATACACTGAAACTGCAATTCAGGGTGAAAGAGCCCTTTATACATTTCTTTATAGACTGCATATATATTTTCATAAAAGAACATTTTTCCTATTTTATGGAAACTTATGAAAAGATTTGCTTGCTCAGCTGATTGAATTGCAAGCAAATCTATCCCAACCCTGTTTTTAATCGCCTTTTAAGGATCTAAATATATTCGCCACTTCAGAGTTGCAGCTTGAAAAGTCAACACAATAAACAATCAGTCTCAATTAGGTGATGACACTTCGACGACGATGCTGTCAGTCAAGGGTCATCTGTGAAATTTGAGCAGAGAAAAAAGTAGACTGAGAACTGGACAGCATCCATCAACAAGCTTGGCCTTATTCTGTCAAACTGTAAAAATGCCTTTGCCTCAGCTGATGTAGGGTTTGTGACCATTATAGAGTCATCACACATTACAGTTTTTATTAAATAAAAATTGGGCTAGTCCACTGAAACTGGCTAAAGCGGTCATTCCTAAATATTTCCAAAATCCTCTTGTTCTTTTATGAACTTTGATTTGAGATCCAAAGATGAAGGAGAATGTAGTGTCAACATTATTCAATTTGATGGCATGAGGTAGTTGAAAAGAAAAACCTCAGGATACAAATGATCCTTGTAATCATTCAAAGGCACGCTATGCAAAATTGCATTGCAGCGAGGACCATTTAGATTCAACGGGCAAAAACCAGGGAATGAGCACAAAATTTGAGTCTACATGGTTCCCATCATCAACCTGACTCTGATAAATTACATGCTCACACCCTATTTTTTGTCAGCTGAGTCTAAACAGTCCTCACCCCAAGCAACCCTTGGTTTTGTGTAGTGACTGGACCGGGACGTGGCGGTTTCATTTCAGCTTGGGAAAAACACACTTCTGATGTTTTACGACTCCTGCAATCAGATCACCAAATTGCGGCTACATTTCTATTATAATTTCCTCACACTGTAAGTCACTATTTTATTCAAATGAGCTCCATCTGACTTGACCATCTCTTCATATACTGCAAGCCATCTAATATTGCTCATGCATCATACTCTAGAGACGCAGGTGTTCATTTTCATTTCTTATTTCTAAGAGGTGTATGCAGACTGATATTGCCCTCAGTTTACAGTCTGGTGAGTTTATTGCCTCTACCATCTAAGCCAGATGAATGAACCTAATACTCCTTCATTTATAGACAACATAATAAAACTAAATATAGTTTACTCTCCTGCACCTGTGAGTAGCCCTAGAAGGTTCCTTGGATATGCGCTCTATATCTCTTGACCTACATGCCCAGCGATAGAGCATGGCTATAAACACCCAATATTAATTTCAGAATGTGGCACTCTCAGAACCAGCGTATGTATATGTTGCCATGAGCTGTGTGTGAAATGCCAAGTCACGCCGCACGCTTTAACACGCGGCCTAGATCATTCAGAATCAGTCAAGTGGTCTAGTATGGGTTTTTGTGGTGCTTGTAAATCAAATATGGTGTATTTGTTGGATGGGTGAGTTGATTTAACCTGATGCCCTTTTCTTCAAAATGTCATCTTGACACATCCCCGTGGAATTTCTCCACAATGTTGAGCAGCAAAACAAAGACTTTTTATCACCATCTAGTGGTCATCTTTTTAAATTACATTATAGATGTCTAAAAGTAACCTTAACATGATTGTTCTGTATACTTGTATAGCCATTTTCCACAGTAGTCATTTTGACATAAAATCACAGGTAAACACAGGTGTTGCTGATGATATCAGTGAAGGTTCTGTTCCATTTAAGTGTAGCAGAGTCTTTACATTGAGCCAGCATGAACAATAGCAGGACTCTGGCTCTGTTAGACTCTTAATTCATGTCATTAGTAACACCTGTGATTACCTGCTATTCATCTGTAAACAGCTGCTGTGAAAAAGGTCTGTTGTCTATATTTCATGCACATGTCATTGCGTACGTCTTAATGCTATGAAATATCGCTCAATAGTTTGGTGAACATTTTATCTAAGTGCCTTGAGCCAGGTTAATTGAAATTTCTAAATTACTGTAATGAAGTACAATTTGACGTTCTGGCACTTTACTTGAGTATTTCCATTTTGTGAGATTTTATGTTTTTTACTCCACTGCATCCATTTAACGGCTGTAGTTACTTTGCAGAATAAGGTTTTTTTAAGCATATGTAAAGCATACGTAACATTCATAAATTATGAATGATAGTTATGAATTATGAGTTTAGTATATGGAGCAGTTAGAACTGCAAGTACATTTTACTGCTAGTGCTTGAATACTTTTACTTTGGTTTTAAGTGTTTTTCCATTTCCACTTACTTAAAGGATTTCAGTGCTTTTTCCACCGATGGTAAATTGACATATTGGTGCACTGATGTATTATAAATAACAAATTACGCAAACACCCCATTAATTTAGGCTTCTATATATGAAATGAAATTTGTGAATGTTGCCTGTGGTTCTTTTTTTTTTTTTTTTTACATATTTATTACAATTCTATTATTACAATTAGTTTGACTTGACCTTCTGATAGTGTTTCTGATTGCTCAATAAATTATTCCATTTTTAGTGGCTCTAAAACTTAAGTATGTTACCATGAGTCTTCAAAGGTTAAAAATTAAGCAAAGTGTCCTTTTGTCTTTCATGGTGTAATTTCAGTTCCTTGTTTGAAAGGGGTTTACTTAGCATATTCATACCAGGCTCAAGAAATAGATATAATTATGCTGCATAAATAGCTAAGGTTGCGATGAATCTCATAAAACAGAGCCTTTTATGAATGTGCTTAGTAGACGGACTACAAGACTTTGAGTGGCAGTGTCAATAAAGTTGTCATATCAGGTAAACCACTCAACAACTTGGCAACTGAATAAGTAATGAAACTGATACAAATAGCATAGTACCTTGTTTCACTTACTCAGCACCCGAAGTTGGGCACTGCTCTTTGCTTTTCCAGAAGTGAATTCCACCAAGCCATTCATGTCCAGGGAGGTCTGCCTTAAGGTTAGCCTGTGGACTGTGCCCATCTTCTCCAGCCGTATACTTGGGCCTGACTGCAAGGGCTCCCCATTCAGGCTCCACACAGGCGCTTTGAGGACAGGCACTGAAACCTCGCATTCAAAGCTGGCTTCCTCAGGGGCCATGACCTCCACGTCTTCCAGCTCTTTGATCATCAGCAGAGACTGAGCTGAGCCAGCAAGAAACACAGGCAAAGTTGTTAACAATTTTTTCAGTGTTGATTTTCACTGAATTGTTTGTAATTGACAAATGGTGATTGGAAAGTTGTTTAATGGCATTGTATTGATTATATTCTCAGAATCCAATTAACTCTGATGACTTGACGCAGGAATAAGGGATAAAAGTTCCCATATTTGTCCATTCAAGTGCCTTGCTGACATTGTTAGCATTGCTCACTAAAATCAATGGTGCTGCAAGCTGTAAACTAATCTTCTCTTGCCATATCAATGGTAGATCCCAAACAACTAACTGATGGAAACAGATGCTGAATACTAGTCGAAGAAATAAAGTAATGATCTGCAACATTTCCTTATAAACGTCCATTTTGCTACTCTGTGTTGCCAGTCAATAGATTACAATGTTGAACCTGAACTCAGTTCCTAGCAGCTTTTTAAATCCTGAGAAATGCACTTTATGTTTCTAGAAGCGGAAACATCAGTTTTTAAAGAGAAGGAATGAATACAAAAGTAACCAGGTAATTAAAATGAGCAGTTGTAGCCATCATGGCTGCACAGACAAAGAAGAGAGTCACCTACAAAAACTAGTAAATCTGAGGTAAAGATGCATCAGCACTGGGCAGTGGACACACTGCTTGAATGACGAGTGATTTCTGGTGCAGAGGAAAAAGCTATACTACTGTAAATCTCTATATTACCACTAGAACTCCCAACAAGGCATGGGTGGGAGGAAAATCTGCAAGTGAAAAACAGTGGTTAGGTTCTTTGACAAACCTGGAATGACCCCCCAAGTACTGAATATAACTGCACTAGCATTATTTTGCCACTAGATGGAGTTATGAGGCTATTTATGAGTTGCTTCACTCCCTCCATGAGGCTGATTGGCCTTTCTGGGGCTTCAAAGCTGCCTCACCCTATTACCATGGTTATTCTGTAACCCATTGTTTGGCATGTTACTGAAATATGTCAGCTTCAGACCTGAGTTGATTTCATTAACTCTTTACCACACATCAGGGTCTAAAGTGCCTTCAGTTTTGGTTACAGTATAAGACTGTCAATAAAAAGTAAGAGCAGCAGTTTCATAGATATGGAATGATTCTATTTCTATGAGTAGTATACAGAAACCCATACACAAGAATTCTGTCTGGGTTAAGACTCTTCTTCCCTTTAAGAGAGAAAAAAATTACAAAGAAATGTGTCTTTTGTGAGCAGCACAAAGTAACACAAGCTTAACAAACATGGTAATCAGTGGACTGAACCTTTAAGCTGTATAAAAAGATTTTCTTGTTATCCAGAAAGCTTGAGATAATATAGGAATAAATATAAGATACAATGAACTTTGAACTGGGGCTGAAAAAAGTCTGATGATCTATAAAAGAATATTGCGGCCGTAAACTACTGTAATCTATACAGTGCAAGTCATTTATCATAAACTCTCTTACCCTCCACTGTCAGGTTTGCAGAGCATGTGTACTCTCCAACCTGCACACTGTATGTGCCTGCGTCATCTAGCGCCACCTGCTGGATGATCAGCTTGCGATAGCAACCTTCACTGCAGATCTCAAAGCGTTCTGAGGGCAGGACGACATTGCTGCCCTTGTACCAGCGGATACTACATCTGGGGTTGGACACCGTACAGTCCAGTAACACTCGGCTCTTCTCAAGGGCAGTCGTGTCTTGCAGAGGCTTTACGATGTTGACTGGAAGCTCTGAAAAGGATAAACTCCACTTTATATCCATATATCATCAGGTGACAGAACTGGTGCATTTACCTGAGTTACCAATTTATTTATTCAATAATTTTAGCCGTATTTCTAATGCTAATTATAAGCAACTTTTGTGACATGATAGCCTTTAATATTCAGGTCCTAATAATTCAATAATTAAATGTTTACTGACTTAGACACTTCTTTAATTGTATCTCGGCCAGCAGTGTTGTTGTTTTGTTTTTTTCCTTAAAAGGCTATGATAAGCATTCATATCGTGTAGGGAATGTAGGGAAATGACATCATTTTACATTAAATGCACTTAATGCAAAGTAAGTTATATTAAAGTATATTCCAAAAGTAGGTACACAGTTTTTATTAATAGGAATAATAGTTGTCATCTTCATCATCATCATGAGATACAAAACTGCATAATTTTAGACTTTTTGAATTTATTTAGTAATTTTACCCAAATAATTCAACATTCAGTAAATAATCATGTAAGTAATAGGTGAACCTGGTATCAGGAAAAATATATAATACATAATACAATGAGTATCAGTAATATATTCAAAAATATATACCTACTTTTGAAATATTTGGTATTATACTATTGTTATACCTTCCACGTCCAGGTAGGCTACAGATTCAAGGTGTCTGGCAACAAACTTGATCTCTCCAGAGTCCTCTCCTCGCACATTGCATATGAGAAGAAAATGTTTGGTCCCTGAAATAGTAATTATAATGATTTATGACAAATAAATGAAGAATAATAATATATCAGTTGGTACTGATATATTTTATTTTCCATTGTGTACAGCACGTGAAGAACATTAACAATCAATATTTTAAGTATTGCAATAAATCTACTCTGATACTGCAAAATATCAGAGCAGCATGGACCTCTGCCTCATTTATTTTAAGCAGAATGTCATCCACATAGATACACAGGACACAGCTGACCTTCCTGGCGGATCTTGATGGTGCTGGTGGGTCGTATCCTCTCCCCATTTTTGTACCATTCCCCTGGCACATCCTCCACTGAGATCTCACACACAAACACAGCATTCTGGTCTTCCTGGATGTCCAGGTCCTCTAGGCCCTGCACTATCACCAGTTCACGCTCTGTTAATAGAACAAAATATTTTCTGTTGAAGTAACAACAAAAATTGATATCCCCAAACAATCAAAGTATCAAACAATCAAAAACATTTTACAAGGCAACAGAAAAAGCCACAGCACAAAAACAGAACCATGCCAAATAGAGGTCCAGATTTTGGCCTGAGGTTGCCACGTGTGCCACATGGTTCCTCCTCTCCATCTTAAAACATTGTATTTATGGCAAGTGTCATAAGACACTTGCAATAATGCTTGTTTGTATGATATTTTTGTATTTTTGTAGTTTGTATGTGCTTGTTTGTATATTGTTGCACGTTCTCTGAATATAGGTTGTGCCTCTACTGTTACTTTTGTCCATATGTTTGTGTTGTAAATATCCAACAGTACTGCGTTGGGTTGGCAACCTAACAACTTGTACTTACTTGTATTTGTACTCATGTCCATCTATCTATCTATCTATCTATCTATCTTCCTTTTCCTCACAGACAGATGACAGATGGCAGTGTTGCACCATATCTGCAAGACTACCAGCCCTTGGTTCAGCATGCAACACCCCCTTTGGTATTAGAAAAGGAACTAAAAATAGCTACAAGTACTTCTTCAAATACGGTATTACTACTACTACGACCAGCCTGCTCCTCCTCCTCCTACTACTACTGACATTACTAGCTTAATAAATGTGGATTAATTAACTTTAAATTGTTTGTTTTTTATTTTAATTTGTTTAATTCACACACATACATTCATGACTTGACTCTACATATACCTAGAATTTATCAGTGAAAGGGCTTAGAACAGTTTTTAAATTGTTCATTACTTGTCTTTGAGCAGCTTCTTGATTTCCTGGCAGCCTGACAGAGGGCGCACCTGCGAAGTGGAAGCGCGTCCCCGAGCAACAGCCAAATTCTAGTGTGAAAAGAGCCCCGTGCGCGTCCGCTGTCCGCGATTTCTTACGCATGCTCATCCCTTTGAAGTATATCAGGAAGGCGCAACTCTGGCAAACTTGCTACCTCGGTCTAGGTTATACCAAAGATAATTTTACGCAATGGACATAAACCTACATAAATTCTTCAGGTCACCATATTCATTTATAGTTAACTACGACACAAAGAGTTGCAGCATCCAAGAGCAAATCACTGTAGTTGGAGTGGAGGAACAACTAGCATCTACAGAGGATGAGCTAGCAGCTAATTGAAGAGGGCATCTACTAGCATTGTAAGTGTACAAGTGCTTCCTTTTCCTGTCAAGGTCCATTAAGTTAGAACTTTGCTGCCCCTCAGCACAAAGTGAGCCATAGATATCTTTGGTGTGTGGTAGGGTTTGAAACTGTGAAACTGAGTTGATAAACATGCATATTAAGTTCCTTGGCCGAGACAGATAAAATTACTCATACAACCTGTTACATAACAAATGCATGCAGGGCAGTAGCAGGTAATTTACTCATTTTTTGCCAAACATTAGCTAGCTATGGGCCGCAGGACTATTTTAGCCATGATTGTTGCTGGAAAAAACATTACTGCTCCCTTGAAGTTTTCCAGCAACCATCCTACAAAGTGGCACTGGCAGCAGGTCTGACTAATTATATGGCATGTTCACACTAGTCTACCTTCCACAAACGGCCACCGTTTTTCTACTGTAAAACCAAAGAGGGTAGCGGCAAAGTGCACGAAAAAGTGTGTTGCCTGACTTGCCCACACCGCGCCACAACTCTTGTTAACTGGCTAGCAAGCTAGTTAAATATTTGGAGAGCCAATGTCAATAGTTCATCTACCTTATTCCTAGCCCTCATCTATGGACGTGACTTCCGGCGCGTCCTGTCTCTGAACCAGTACCGGCATTTTCCATGACAGGAGCTAATCCTCTTTCTTATGTCCACAGGGACATTTTAGACAATGTTAATTTACAGCTGTTCTAAAACAATTAAGTATTTGCTAAATTGAAGTCAATTACTTTCAAAAGAACCGCCGTTGGTGGATTGCCACTATGATTAGCCAATGGGATTAGCTATCTTTCTGCTACTTCTGCTATCCCACCGGAAGTTACGCCCATAATCATTTCTACAGTAAAGTCACCGAGAATAAGGTGGATATGATTTCTTTTTAAAAGTAGTCATTGATGCACCACTATAGTGACTATATAGAAGAATAAAAGAAATAATTGGCTTGTCTGGACTAAAAAAACAAAATCATTTGACGGCCCCACTGTATTATTGGTTTACTTAGGCCTATTTGTTCACTTGAGTTTTTCATCAGACAAATGGAATGATGGCAGCAGAGATTCCCCTGAGAGCAAGCAAAGAGGGGCATTATATGAGGACATGTTAAACTAGTAGTGAAACACAGCAAAAGTCCCACAGTGATCCTCAGTATTGATTCCCAGAGATTCTCAGTGTAAAGCCTTGTGACTAGCATGATCAGGGCTACTGCAGAATGTATGAGTGTAGTTCTCTCTCTTTTGGGTAGAAGTCAGTAAAACTAGTTTTGGCAGAAATTTCAATGGTTACTGAGCCATTTTTGAAATTCTCAAATCACCCTAAGACCAATGCTGCAGAACAAAGTGGACTATCAGTTGCATTTACAAAATCTAACTTAAACTGTATAAAAATAAGTTTTCCATTGTGTCATAAAAGAAGACACTAGACTATATAGTTTTTAGTCAGTGCACTTTACCATAGATTTCCACAGTGCAGGATGTAGCAGCATCTCCAGCATCACAGGTGTACGTGCCAGAATCACTGACATGACATTTCATGATCTGAAGAAAGCGTTTCCTTCCCATGGCATAAATGCGCAAGTCCTTGCCTGGCTTCACTTCATCCCCATTCTGAAAGTAAATAGAGCACATATTTTCATTTCAATTGAAAGGATTGCATAACTCAAATTATCCTTGATTGTCTAAAGTTATTTTTATGGCTCCAGTTGACAAAGGACATCTGAGTATAAAATTGTTTACTGTAGACTTGCTGGATAGTGATGAGACCTTTGTTCAACAGTTGTGTGGTTGTGGGAATTAAATGGCTCTGCAGGGGGTTCTAAGTTTTAATTTCAAAGGTGGAGCCCATATTAGTATTGAGTGTGGGAAATATATTTTTGATTCAGTGTTTGAATTACTTGAAATGGAAATAGTGATGACATCTTAACAAATGGTCCTCCTCGCTTTACTATATTGTAGGTGATTTAGGGGGAAAAAAATGGAAATCTTGCCTTCATCCATTTCGCATCCACATTGTGTCTTGACAGCTCACACTCAATGGATACAGTTGTCCCTTCAGGAAATTTCTGGTCTTCCAATTTTCTAAAAATTGTTACAGGGGGTTCTGATGAAAAAAAAACAACAAAACAAAACATGATGAGTAATGGAAGGTAGATGCACAAATACATCATAAATAAATACTTTTAGTCCAGGCTTCCAGATAAAAATGAAATGCACTAGGCATACTTTCACTTGCTGGTCAAATTGTTACCTATATTTAAGCTGTGGGGACTCTAATTTACCGTGATGACATTTTCATCCTACTGTCATCCGCAGTGTTTCAACTCCTAGCTCAAAAGGATGAGGCATACTGAATGACTCTGCATGGAGCGGATTATCTTACAGCATGAGGTTAAACTACTGTCTGACAGAAAAGACTGAGCAGAGCTACCTCTTTTCACGGGGTCGTGCTAGGCTATTTTGTATTTGTAACATGAGCCTGGATAGACTCTACAGTAGCAGAGCTGTCACTCCATTCTGTTATCGTGCCTGCGCAGGTTGGCATTGGATTTACTCTGAGTGGACGCCTCTAGCCACTAGTTTGAAGTCCCCGTAAAATTATTATGGTGAAATTGTGTTGTGGTAGTGTTGCCTTTTACTGTTAGGTTGACTGCTTTATACAGAAGTGCCCAAACGTTTAAGCATGGAGGGCAAGCTATATGCCAGCATAACACAGTCAGTGGGCTGTAAGCAAAAAGTTTTGACCTTGATTTTTTAGAAAGGTAAGACGTAAGCCTAATAGAGTCATCTTTTAACAACTTATGCCATCACAGTGCTTGTTAATAGACACATAATCTCAAAATTACTTCAAAAATTTAATTTTATTGCATCAAAGTAGACCACATGGTGATACATTTTGATAGAATCTGTCACTTTGATACATTAGCAAAATATAAAATTTTTCATTTACTTATTTTTTGAATGACCTACCCTTCACAACAAGCCTTGCAGATGTCTTCAAATTCTCTACACAAAACGTGAAGGTGCCGGTGTCTTCTACTGATAAGTTGGAAACAGTGAGGCTGTGAACTTGTCCTTTGGCACTCATACGGAAGTGATTTGTCGGCTTAAGCTGGATCCTGTTTTTCATCCAAGTGCCTGTGACATTGGCATGGGACAGTTCCACCTCGAAAGATGCGGTTTCTCTCTCTGTGGTTTTTATGTCAGTCAGGCCTTTCTTTATAGAGATTTTTCGTGCTGTAAAGAAAATTAAGAAACAGTAAAATAATCAAACAGCACAGACTTTGATGGTTCTCAAGTCAGACAGGAACCATAGAGTACACTTACCTTTACTTTGTAGGTAATCATACTTTTGAATACACTGAAAACTGAACAAAGCTTCTGTTTCAGACACTGCCTAAAATATATGAGAGTTTTCTGTAACATTTAGCAGACACTGAATATGTCTTACATTATTGAATAGGCTTGACCTCTGTGTATGGCAGTCTGATATTTAACAGTTCAAGTTGGCAAACATTGACAAGTGGATATTTTTGTCATTTGAATACAGGGCTTTATACAAAAGCCTGCTTTGAAACTGCCAACATTTTTCCCTTATTCTAACGCAGATGGGCATTCCCTGTGGAAAAATAAGTGTTTATTTTGGAGACCTGATGACAACAACCTTAGTTTTGAAGGCCAGGGAGTAAATTTAGATGCAATGAGAGGAGATCCAAATTCATAGGAGGTGCCAACAGCGGCCTGAAGTCCAGACTTTCCCCTTCCCACCCACACTAGTGTTGAAAGGACAGCCCCTAACTCACCCACGGGCCTGCAGATCACAGTGCTAAGACACCTAAGAAGCATGCACAAAGACAAACACACACAAGTACATCTTAATCACTACATGATTCCATTGCTAACAAGTCTTATAGTGTGTAGAGGTAGCTTCTTGTGAGGAAATTATGTGGTGTTTGTTTGTAGAGACATTGTACTTCTATGTAAATTCTAGCCCTTACACTATAGGACATTAACTGTAGAAGCAGGCTTAAATTGTTATTCAACAAGTACTTCCTTTAAACTGTAATCTAATTTGCCTTTGACATGCGTAATTAAATTATCAAGGCTCCAGTGATCCTGTGTCAATACAGAAACCCCGGCCTGAAAGTCAGCGTGGGCTGTTAGGCAATCACCTGTTTGAAGCCATCATGTTCCAGTACAAGTGCCACCCCAGACCTCCGTCACTCAAATTACTCTTACTCAGTTAATTGAGTTTGCCTTCAAAAGCAACAACAACAGAGAGTGTGCAAGAGGTGGGGTCATCGGCAACGGCGGTAAACAAACAACAGCAGTGCATAGTGAGAACACGTGCACACTCACGTTCCACGGTGAGCTGCGCTTGCGTGCGGTCATGCAGGGTTTCACAGCTGTAGGTGCCCCGGTCAGACATGGCGAGTTTGTGGAGGGTGAGGCTGTGTTTCCGGCCTTTGTGTTTGAGGGTATACTTGGCTCCAGGGTGGATCAGCACCCCTTGCCTCATCCACTGCACCTCTCCAGAATCCAGACTCACCTCCACCTCCAGAGTCGCCTCGCTGAACTCTTCAGCTATGACAGGCGCCATGTTTTTGGTGAACAACACCTGTTGCTCTGAACATGAATACAGAGAATTATTGGACAGCAGTGTCTATCACATTGACTTTTCACGCTCATGTACTTGTTTGTTTTCAGTGTATGTTTGAGCACTTCATTAAATGTGCATACATGATTATACATAATACTGCTCAGCAGTTTGGCAAGCCAAACACTGAAGGAGTTTGTTGTCATTAAACAAAATTAGCAATGTTACGTTGCAAGTTCAAGTACAGAGGGAGTGCATTAACCTCTAGCCCTGCCTCCTGCAGTGTTACACACCCCCAAGCTGCTGAGCCACTTGTCTCTGTCAGTTACCAGAGGAATTCTAACAGGAGAAGCTGCTAAGCACTAGCCGTCAAAGGCGCCTCTTCAACAATTTAAACTTGTCTGAAGGGGTCATTATTTATCACATATATGCTGATGTGGCACTAATAGCACATAGGCATTCAAATTTCCTTGCTTTGATCATTTCAGTGTTTGTGAAAATAGTGTGTAAAGCTGCTGTTGATGAACAATATTGTCATACTTAACCAAAGAGATAAGAGGTGATTGAGCAGTAAATGATTTGTGATGTTGTAGCAAACATGTCTGACTTTATCCATCATGAAAATTAACATCATAGTGGTACTGGATGGACAACAACTCACCTTGAACCTGGAGGTTTACCTCAGATAGCAGCCCCTCTGCATCTGCTGTCACTCTGCCGCTATCTGAAACCTGGCAGTTGTGGATGCAGAGCATGTGGCATAGCCCATTGCTTGAAATGACAAACCGCTCATTCTGAGTTACTTGCTTGCCATTAAGGCGCCACACCAGTTGAGTGTCCTCTGGTGAAACCACACACTTAAATATTGCATCTTCCCCTTCACAGACTGTGATGTTATGAGGCTCTGCAATGAACTCGATAACACGTGGGGCTGAGGACAAAAAGTTTAGTTGCATTAGATTCTTGGTATTCCAGATTTTAACATGGCACAGTAAGAATATTATGCTTTTGGCATTTTTTTTAAATGTTACATGATCGGATGCTTGATTAAGTTAGATTTAAATGTGCTTACTTTCTATAGTGACAGTGGCTGAAGTCCTGTCATCTGTGGATTCACAAGCATACTCTCCAGCATCCTCATGCATGAGTTGGTGAATGGTAAAGCTTCTTTCTCGACCTTGTGCCCTTATTGTATGCCGCCGGCTTGGCGAGATGTCCTGGCCATCTTTTAACCACTGAACATCTGCTTTGGGCTTATTGATTTCACATCGCAAAGTAAGGCTGCTGCCTCTCAGAGCTGCAGTATTCTCCAGAGGTCTGATAAATTTTGCTTTCATTTCTGATGAGAATGGAATGAAGAATTACAATAATTTCATATTTATTCTGTAACAATTATTATGAGTAAATTATATGAGGAAATACAGTATGTATCTGTTACTTTGAAACTACTCAAACACTCAGAATTAATTTTGAGTGTCCAGTTTCTTACCTTTGACTAAAAGACTGAAATACATCTCATCTGTGTTTACGTCACAGACATATTCTCCAGCATCTGACAGCTGCAGGGGATTAATGGTGAGCTTGTGGGTATTACCCTCACTGGAAATGTGAATGTTGTCCTCGTTCAATAATTGGCCATCTTTCAGCCACCGGACGTTAGCTCTCTCTTGGCTCACGATGGCACATAGTGTAACGCTCTCATTTTCATAAGCAAAGAGGTTATTATTTGCATGTTTATTCACAAATGTGTTGGGAGGCTCTGACAGAAAAGAGATTTAAAAGAAATATAGTCAGTAAATATGCATGTATAAAACATAATGCTCCTCAAACGCCAACCATAGAAACAGTGGAAGCTAACACTGAAATGTGTTTACAGTTCTTTGAAACTTACCTTGTACTTCAACGAATGTTATCATTTTGTCATCTGTTGCATCACATACGTATTCTCCAGAGTCTGACGGTTGAAGTCCAGAGAGCACAAGCCTCCTCACAAAGTCGTAGCTGTCGATTTGGATACGAGTGTCTGGTGTCAGTAACTTGCCATTCCATAACCACTGAACAGCGGCATGTGGCCGAGACACCTCGCACTCCAAAATGAGGTCATCTCCTGCTACCAGAATATGTTGCTCTGGGTTTCCAGAGTTACCAATGATTTTTACGGGAGGCTCTGAGGAGAAAAGACACAATGCCAATTTATTGTCCCTATGGGATCTTAAGTTTGCAAAAAGCCAGTACACATATGGTGCACATTAATACACAACACTTGACGTTAAATGAAAGTTCGAAATGGACACTAACATTTTTCCAAGACAGGCTCAATTTTAATGTATTCGTTAGTGACTGAGTGATTACCTTTGACAGTGATATGGAATACCATCTTATCATCCACTGCATCACAGGTGTACTCTCCAGAATCTTCTAGTTCAGCATTTAGGACAACCAATGACCGGAAAACCCCTTGCTCCTCACTACAGTACCGCTCATCATCATCAATTAGCTGGTTATCTTTGTACCAATTGACTGAGGCATTGGATCTTGACAGTTCACACACTAAAATGATATCATCTGATACCAAGAACTGCTTTTCTGTTTTTGCATCAGTTTTTCCTAAAATTTTCACAGGCAGCTCTGAAAATGAGAAGGAAAATGTACATGTCAGTTGATTCATCCCAAAACCCTATGTAACCATTAAGGATGATGTCCATTGTTTAGTATTTAAACAAGTGAAAACTAGCTAAAAAACTATTTTTAAGCTTGACTCATTGATTTCAATTGCAACTTGTGCAGTATGACCATGTCAAATTGTTTATTGCAACCCACAGAAGCCCACCACTATAAATGGTGTGCTTAAAAATAGGAATATGCGCACAATACTACGTCCTCTAGGGTTCTAGGGCTCTAGGGTGTCTATCTGCATGACCTCAAAAAGCAAGACACTTCTGTGGGGCAGGAGAGTATGCATGCAGTATTCACCCTAAGCAAAGGCTGCACCAGGTGATTTCTTATCTTAAAGTTGCTTGTCAGAAGCGGACATGGTTGTGAACGCAGCTCACTCATCAACAATGAAATCTGTAGCCATCTGTAGACTGGTTCCTGGTAATGTTTACATTTTTAGACCACTAAAATGTGAGATTTGTATTTGAGGTGTGTTTTAGCTAATCCTGCACAGGAATAGTGTAGGTATTTCAATTGGATGTTTTGATCGTCAGTATTAGAAATGGTGAACAAATAGGTGTCTGGCAGGTAAATCCAAGTTGTGTGAGCAAGACATGATTCTAGACATTGTGTTGATTGTACTTAATCTAATTTGAATGAACACAACACAACTAACTATTGTTTGTGGATGCTACACAAATATCACAAGCTAAAGACAACTGCTCACTTGTAGTCAAAAAACCTCTGAGGTACAGCCACCGTTAGCCAACTTCTCCATATAGTCACAGATGTTTAAGTTAAATTAACTGGTTTAACAATGCTCCAACAAATCAAAATTGGTTGACTGACAGCCAGTTGCAATGCGTGCTGGCCAATCCCGTTGGAGGACAACAGAGGACAGCTTTGTCCTAAATAAGGCACCACATTCTTGACGTTCTTCGCTGATGAGCATTTATTGCTCAGTTGGAAACAATAATAGTATAACGGTATTATTTTGAAAACACATGGCTCATGACAGCTTTTATGTTAAGTATCAACAGTGAGTGAAGAATACCCTTTTCAAATGGTGGATATCTAATTCTGGAATTACACCCTTTGTATATTGTTACGTACCTTTCACTTTTACATGGAAATCCATTACATCGTCCTTGGCATCACAGACATATTGCCCAGCATCTTCTACTGACAGTGAGTGAATGGTTAATTGGCGCATGACACCATCCTCGAGGATGGTGATGTTTCTGGAATCTTCTACTTCTTCTCCATTCTTCTTCCAAGTGACTTCAGCATTTGATCTGGAAACCTCACAGTCTAGGACCAAAGTCTCCCCCACAAATCTTTCCACTCCACTTGCCATCTTCCTTGGACGCACAAAGCGAACAGGAGGCTCTGTGAATGGAGAAGAGTTATAGTAATGCACGCATCTAGGATCATTTGTACTCTGAAGTTTATACAAAAGGCCAAACAGACAACTGACCTACTTTTGTCATACATTTTCTTTACCTGCTATGTTTACAAAGAATGTCACAGAGTCATCGGCAGTATCACACACATATTCAGCGGAATCTTTGACAGTGGTCTCAGGTATTATAAGTCTCCTGTAGACACCATCCACCTCTAGAATAAGGTTGTCATTTTCCTCCACTTCGAGTCCATCTCGATACCAGCGCACCACTGCACTGGGTCGTGAGATCTCACAACTCAATACCATCCTTTCAGAGGTTTGTTGACACAGTTCCATTTGAGACTGGCTTGGAGATACAATCCGCACTGGAGGTTCTGAAAAAGGATATAATCCAATTTAGTAACTATTGGTCTAATAAATTATTAAGTTGCGCTATTGTCTCAGAGGTGCTTGTTACATATTTGTCAAAGTCATAGGCCATTGTTAGTTATTAAGCGGCAATCCAAATAGTACAATCATTGCATACATCTTTGATTATGGGGGGCCACATTCAGCAGGGAACCCTTAACTTTGATAATGTTAGTGCTGTTGTCTACCCATTGTTACCTATCATTATCTAGATACCTACTCCATAGCTGTATAATATCCAGTGATTTTACCTGTTATATTAAGGTGAAAGAATATCGAATCATCAGCGGTATCACAAACATATTCTCCAGAATCTTCGATGCCACTACAAAGAATCTTCAGTCTTCGATAAGGGCCTTCAACCTTGAGCTTTATGTTTTCGCTTTCCTGCAGCTTTTGACCGTCCTTGTACCAGTTGACAACACCATTTGGACGAGACAGTTCACAGCTCAGAATGATTTCCTCAGGAACATGGCGGTCCAGATGGACATCCTCCTTGGGGTAGACTATCATCACTGGAGGTTCTTCAGAGAAAGAGTTCGTGAAATTAGAACATCACTCTCACTCTATTTACACTTTAACAAAGTATATTTAAATGACTTTGAGTGCAGTTTTCAAACAATGCGGTTTGTTAGTTCATGAAAAGCCAGAAACATGTCAAAAAAATTTTTCCAGACATTTTGTTACCTCGTATGTTAACCTTGAACATTAAAACACTGTCTCCTGCGCGGCATGTGTATGTTCCTGTGTCTGACAGTCGAGCTGAATGGATAGTCAGTATTCTTGAGGTGCCATCTTCTTGCATTGTAATGTTGTCACTTGATTGTATTTCAAGTCCATCCATGTACCACTGCACGATGGCATCAGGCCTTGACACTTTGCATGACAGAACAAGCTGGTCTTGTTCCACAACACTCTTGTAAAGGTCCTCCTCTGGGATATCAACAAATGTTACCGGTGGCGCTGCAGGAAACAGTATACAAAAGATTATTATGAATATATTTAATTTCTTTTGAAAGAATTTATTACTGTGCACACACTAGTTGTAAGGTCAGGTTTTCACAGGTTAGACATGCTGACCGTAAGGCCAGGTGATTGTCTAGATAACTCTAGTCTTAACAGAATGATTTTTTTTACTGTTGAAAAAAATGAAAAGTTGAAAGCTGTGCAAAGATGTAGTGCAATTATATCTAGAGAAAAATGGAGGGTCATCATTGTACATGCCTTTTTTCCTAATGGCCTTAAATATAAAGCATTTAACAGAACAGAATCTAAATGCTTGATGAAAAACATTTAGAAGGAAAAAGAAAAGTCATGATGAATATGGCAGTTATATGGACAAGAGTGCCTCCCTTCTACATATTAGAAGGATGGATTGGAAGCTCCTAATGGCAGTAAAATGATGATCACATAAATCCGGCAAAGATAGTTATTAGTTGCATCTCAAAGTTTTCATTTATGGAAAAGCTTTGCATGTCACCTTTCACCTCCACATAGAAATCGTTGAAATCTGACTCATCCCCAGTTTTACAACTGTACACCCCAGAGCATGAAGACGTGGCCGATTGGATAACCAGAGTCCTCTTACTGTCCTCTGATTGGATGTGTATTCCAAATTGTGGCACGAGCTTTATTCCATCCTTATACCAGCAGGTCTGGCGTGTCGGGTCTGAGATCTCACACTGCAGTATGATGGGGTTGCCTGCTTCAACAGACTTGCTCCTCTCAGCCTCTGGAACAGCTAAGAACCAAACTGGTGCTATAGGTATTTTTATGCATTTAACAGTAACAAAAAGTCTAGAGATTTGATATGGTAACATCAACATGCCACAGTTTGGTTACAAATTTGGATGAATAATGCATCTACAGGCTACAAGCCATGGGATTTACTGTTGGATCCAGACTGAACAGAGGGTATATAATTGTTACGCTTTTGAATAATGGTGATAATGAGGTCACACTGTTACTTGAGAAAGGTTAGAGTCTTTGACACTTAAGCTTTTAGCTGCAGTGGTATATTAGTCATTCAAACTCCAACTAAGTTGATCGTACAAGAGCAGCCTTTTTTATTGCTAAAAGCTTTATCTACTGTACATGCACTTTACTGCAGGGCAGTGTCAGTGTTTTAGAAATGTGAATCCTGTTTCATTCCTGATATAAGTTTATACTGTAAACCTTGCTTCAGGATATTTTCCTCTCTGCCACTGGGTTATTTGCCTGTAATTTTGTGCAGATGTATCACTGTAACAGGTTTCTCATGTTTCTATATATGTCCCGGATATTTCAAAAGTAGGTGCACAATTTTTAATAATAATGAAAAACAAAGGTGAATGATTGTAGTCATTTGAACTTATTTAGTCTTGTAAAACAAAATAATTCCAGATTCAATAGTCTGTAAATTTCAGTACCTGGAAGCAGGAAATATATGTGATATTATAGTAAGTGTAAATGTATATGTATAAGAAACACCTACTATTTTTAACATTGGAAAAGCACCAGATTAACCATTCAAACTTCTTGAAATTGTGACTATTAGGGCAGAGTCTGGAGTGCATGATGTACAGTTTGAGGTATTTTCTCCTATAAAGACAAGGATGACAAAAGACCTGCATGTCATTGATGCTAAACTTAGATCTGCATAGATCTGCATTTTCAACCAGGTTTACTATATCCACCAGAATCCTAGAAAGTAAAGTACATGAATGGCTGCTGGTGTGTTAGGTTAGGATATTATGAAAGCTTAGCATATAATTTGCTTTAATAGCATTAATAGAAAGAAGTTAGTGATGTTGACGAAACTCAAAATACTCAGATCACCTGCAACATCCACCTTGAATTCTATATGGTCATCTGCAGCCTCACAGCTGTACACCCCAGAGTGTATGACCTCTGCGGATTTAATCACCACTGCCCTCAGTTTCCCTTTTGATTGAATTTCAAGTTCATTCTGTGGGAGAAGCTTTACTCCATCCTTGTACCAATGGACTTGGGCAGTAGACTCTGAAACTTCACACTGCAACGTAATCGGGGAGCCTGCTTCAACAAATGTGTGTCTTGCGACTTCTGGAAGTGCTGAAAACCTCACAGGAGTAGCTGAGGGGGGACGATTAAAAGATTTGAAGACTGCTATTGTCAAGATGTCAGAACATAATTTAACATGTAGAAATAGTGCACATTAAAAAAAACGTTGATTTGGCTATTTTAGTACATGTTGGGAGCTTTGGTTATGTAGTATTTTAACAGTGTTACAAAAATATTCAAAATCAAATTTAAGTCAGGATTTCAAGAGGATTTTAGTTATGCAAAGAGGTGTAGGGTGAGAGTAAGGGTAGTTTAATTCAATTCGCCAATGTTGAAAGGCTTAAATGGTGTTCATGCTACACCAAGAAGATTGCTAATAAAAGCAATAAACATAAAAATCACCTTGGACCTCCACCTGGAATGTCACAATATCATCAGCAAAACTACAGCTGTAGAGGCCAGAGTCAGAGACCTTAGCGGAATGAATGATTAGCTTCCTGAAGTTGCTGTCCCTTTTCATATCAAGCCCAGTTTTAGAAAAAAGCTCCACCTCATCTTTAACCCAGGAAACCTGGGCAGTGGGATCTGACAGCTCACACTGGAGAATAATTGGAGAACCCACTGCAATGGACCTGTATCTTTCTGATGCTGGGATTGGCATGATCTTTGCCAATCGGCCTAAAATGCATTGGGATATAGGGAAGGGAGTTATGAGTTTTTGCAAAAGAGATGAATTAGTCAAAATTGGTCAAAACACACAGTTTTCAACTAGTTATGTTCCCATAAACATTTAAAGGAAGTAAATTGTGTTTATCTCCTTTCACACCACAGAACAGCATATTATGTAAACATTCTTCATCGTTAAATACATAAGGGTTAGTGCTAAATTATTATTTTTTGGCCGTGATACTCAAGCTTGAGGTGTACAGTAAATAGGATAGGACAGGATAGAATTTAATCACCTTTGATGTCCACTTTAAATGTGATGGTATCATCTGTTGTTGAACATTCATAGGTGCCACCATGTGTGCTCTCAGCTGAATGGATGAATAGTGTCCTCCTTAGGCCATCTGACCGTATTTCTACTTCACTTTGTGGTAGGAGTGTAATCCCATCCTTGTACCAGGTGACATGAGCAGTAGGATCATGAGACAGTTCACACTGGAGAGCAATAGGGGAGCCTTCTTGGATAGACTTGTTCCTTTCGGTCTCTGGGAGCTCTGAGAACTTCACAGGTAGAGCTATAGGTTTCAGTGATCGCAAAAAGAATATTTTAATAAAATGAATTCTCTGAAATTATTTCAAATAACTTCATATCAACTGCAAAGAATTTCAAGATATAATAGGAAATAAAAGAAGCCAAGTATAGCAAAGAGATGACAAGAGTCCATCAGAACGAAATAGAATTTACAGAACAACATAAAAACAACAAAAAAAAAATACGAAAGCTGACTCAACAAAGACATATGAAAAAACAAAAAACAAAAAAAAAAAAAACAACAACAAAAACAAAAACAAACAACTTCAACCAAAGAGCAGGAATTGCAAGAATTTGAAGTAGAGCATTTTCAAAGTTTTTACCCACAATTTTGATATACCAAGAAGAAAAGCCCAGTTGGCAAGCAGGAAGTTAGGAAGAAATGCTTGCATTTGACTTAAAGCAAAGTTGTGTTCAGTGCACAGAAATTAGTGTCCTTAATGAAAAAAGATAAGACACATCAAATGTTAGTCTTTTTAAGACATTTGACATGCATAATGCCAAGTAGTTGCAAGTTTTTTTAATAAATATATTTTAAAATTGAGATGTCTTTTTACTCAGTAAGAAGACATGTTCAGAAATGACCATAATGAACATGATGATCATGTTTCTTCAGGTTATTTGTGTTTTATCAATCTGCATTAGTTAAATTGGCCAAACTACTACATAAGTGGAAGCCTAGTCTTTTCCTCTTCACAAAGCTAGTTGTACAAAGGCAAGGCAAGCAAAAAATTTGACCGTCTTCTGTTAGGTGCTAAGCCAAACACGAGTAAACCACCAGCTGTCATAGTTAGTTGCCAGTGCAAGACAGATTAAGTACTTTAAAGTTTCTGAATGTCACCTTTTACTTCCACAGTGAATTGGATGTCATCATCCTTTGTCTCACAACGGTATACTCCAGAATGAGCCTGCTCTGCTGACTGGATAACTAGACTCCTCAAAGCTCCGTTTGATTGGATTTCTACTCCACTTTGAGGTAGGAGATTTGTTCCATCCTTGTACCAAGAGACTTGTCCAGATGGGTCTGAGAGTTCACACTGTAGGACAATGGGACAGCCTGCCATGACTGTCTTTTTCTGGTCGGCTTCAGATAGAGCTGAAAACTTCAGAAGTCGAGCTACAGGATTGAATATAAAAATATAATTGGTTAATGAAACAAGTACTGTTATTCCAAATGAAGCAAAGCACAATCCCCTGAAATTGAAGCCATGATATTAACATATAGCTTGATACTGTCTTACATTTTACAAATCTTTTATCCTTACTCAGTATTTTGAACCTGTTGTTTATGGCACAAGGTTTATTTATTTATTTATTTATTTATTTGACTCAAGCTTGTTTGTTGTTGAAGCAGAAGTTGGTGGTCTTATTTATTTTTTATGTGGGACCAAAGCCTTTGCATTTTGGCCCAATATACTGTATTTATAGAGTCAACAGCTACTCTGCATTACCTCGAGATGGTAAAATTAATCTTGAGATTTTATGGTCTCAATTCTATCGCAGCCTCTTATGCTTTGCTTGCTTTCTATCAATAATTAAGTTCAAAATGTAGAAAGCCCGTTCATTCAGGTTATTTTTTTTTCCAGGGCATTAATTGAGCACTTCAGTCCTTTTGTTTTCCTTTACTGAATAAAAATACATGTGATGCACTAATTTACCCTCACCAAAATCTATACAAAACTTAAAGAAATAACTTTTATCACCTTTAACATCCACATGAAACTGCATTGCATCATCTGTTGTCTTGCAGCTGTAAACCCCTGCATGAGACAGCATCGCTGACTGGAAAGCCAGTGTTCTTATGGAACCGTCTGACTGCATGTCTTGCCCAGCTGCTTCAAGTAGCTCTATTCCATCCTTGTACCAAGTAACTTGAGCGTTAGGATCTGATATCTCACATCGCAGCACTATGGGATCACCAACTTCAACGGATGTGTTCCTCTCAGCCTCACAAGGTGTTGTAATTCTCACAGGTGGAGCTGGGGATGTTTGAGGTGATATCAAGAGAGAATTGCATCACTGTTATTAGCTACAACACAGATTACGCTTCCAATCAATAGAAGAGCAAAATCTCAATTGAGATTAGTCATGCCAATACCTTTCAAGAGTTAAATTAATTAGCACTAATCAAGAAATCGAAATAGATGTATCTTGATGCACAAATATGTGGTATTAGTGTTTTAACATAGGATTTTTTGGTTAGATGTGAAATAACTGGGCATTCAAGTTAGGATTTGGAGCTAATATATTCACTCTTTTCACTGTCTCTCAAATGTCACAGACCACCCAAGCTCAAAGTTTCACATTGACTACTTAGTACAGTTTAGTATGAGCTAAATTAAGTGAGTAAAACCGTCAAAATGTCAAGGATTGCAATAAACAATCTCTTGATTTCACACAATGCCATCATTGTGCCCATCCATTTTCTTGTTTGATAATGCTAACCATTTAGATCACCTTCAACAGCCACCTTAATTGCAATGACATCTTCACTCCAGTGACTGTCACATGCCCTTGATAGATAGATCTCTTCTGATTGGGCAGTGGATGCCTGCTTGACATAATATGGCTGTGATGACTGGGTAGATGTTCTTTCCTCAGAGTTAACTCTACTGTCTGCTTGGTCCTCAGTTGTCTCTATGGTATGTGAAAACTCCTCTGCCTGGACTGTTGTTGCCTGCATGGAGTGCTCCAGTGCCTCTGATTGGATAGGTACTCTTTCTGTGTGATAGAGATGATCCAATTTGACAGTTGCAGAAGGCAGCAACTTATAGAGCTCTCCTGACTGGGCAGTTGCTGCCTGCAGAGAAAAATCCTTTGACTGAATGGATGCTGTTTCAGGGGAGCTACAGAGCTCCTCTGATTGGACACTTGCAGTCTGTAAGCAATTATAGAGCTCCTCTGATTGGACACTTGGAGTCTGTAAGCAGTTATAGAGCTCCTCTGATTCATCACTTTGAGTCTGTTTGGAGCTATAGAGTTCCTGTGATTGGATGGTTTCAGTTTCAGTCTGTAAGGAGGTATTACTGGGGTCCTCTGATTGGACAGTTTCAGCCTGTAAGTAGTTACAGAGCCCCTCTGATTGGATAGCTGCAGTCTGTAAGTTGTTACAGAGTTCCTTTGACTGGGTGGTTGCTGCATACAAGGGCTTACCGAGCTCCTCTGTTTGGACAGTTGCAGTCTTTATGGTGTCATGGAGCCTCTCTGATTGGACAGTTATGGCCTTGAGGGACTTGGAGAACTCTGATTGGAGAGTTGAAGTGTGCAAAAACTTACTTAACTCCTCTGATTGGACAGACATCTGCCTGGAATTATCAGGCTCTGCAGGTGGGTCTGTTGCATGCTGTATGTAGTAAATAAATTCATCAGTTGGTGCTTCCGTAGGCTGCATAGTGTGATGGTGCATGTGAGATTGGATTATTGTTGGCTGTGTAGTGTTACAGTACTCCGCTGACTCAACATTTTTTGTTTGTTGATTATTGGAGAGCCCTTCTGAATGGACAGTCGTAGTCAGTTCAGTGCTGCATTGATATGTAGACTGAAGAGTTGGCATTTGCCTGGAATGTTCTTCATTTGTCTGAGGTTCTCCTTGCTTGGTGTAGAAGAACTCAGAATTTGGTTTTGAGGACATGCAGTCAACTTCAACAGGGTAAGCCTCTTCAGTGGTCTTGTTCGTCTCTTGGTCAGGTGGGAGCCTTGGTGGTGTAGCTATAGGCATTGTGATGCACACAGAGAAAGGTTTTCAGTGGTTGTTGGCCTCAATAGTTCTTCTTAAAATAGAATTTAACATCATTGTGGGTTAGCATGAAGGAGTTATGGGATAATCCATTGCAAAGACAAACACTTAAGAGGGGCGACCAGGTTTGGTCTGACATTGAGGACAATCAGTCCTATTTTACCAGTACAGTGGACTCCCAATATTGTAATGCCATGAATCTGTGCACTAACTCCTTACTAATTCCTTTGAAAAATATCCATAAAGTACATTAATTTTCTCCTTTTTGATAAGAGTTCATTGTCATTGCAACGGGACAGGTTCAGGGCAGCAAAGTGAATGAGAGGATCTGGTGATGAATAAGACATAAGATGGGCTTCAAGAATTGAAAGCTGCTTGTTACAAGCATAAAAAAGATGGCTGTTAAAATGAAGAATGAGGTAACAGACACAACATATATGTTAATATGAAGAGCAGCTATTCATAAAACACCCAGATGTTTGATTAAGAGCCAACAACAGCAGGAAATGACATGAGATCAGGGATGACAATATGACTATAAGCATTTTGAAAAGAAATAAATATATTTTATAGATTCCTCAGGAGATTGAACTAACAATAAAATAGACCACTCTTGTTAGTGGCATGTATGTGCTGTGTTAAGATTGATGACTGATGTTGAAATATATCAAATCACCTTTGACATCCACAGTGTATTGGGCAGATGCGTCAGCTATCTCACCACTCTCATCATCAGAGTGACACTGTTCTGCTGTTTGGACAAAGCCAAAGAGAAAACAATGAGCTTGGTGATAGCTTCAGGTATAGAGCTAAATATTTTTGAATGATTATTAACTGCAAATACAATGTATGTGGAACAACACCTTTCACGTCCACATTAAGCTGTGCATCACCAGGTGTTTCACAGCCAAACCTGCCATCACAGGGTAAGCCATCTGACTGGGGGAGCAAAGTCTGTGTGCTCCTTTCTGATTCACTGTCATTTTCCCTTTTTGGGTAGATCTGGGTTCCATCTTTGTACCAACAGGCTTTGGCAATGGGATCTGAAATCTCAAATTGTCGCACAATTGGGCAGCGTGCTTCTGGGGACTTGATGTTTTCAACTTCAGGCCCAAGCAGATTCGTTACAGGTGGCGCTACAGATGAGCATTGGGGGGAATAATTTTAGTGTAATTTAATCTGAACACTGTCAAATGGCTTTAAAGAGAAAGTGTCACAGATATTAGTTCCGTACGGTAAGAACAGGTAAGAGGCCAATCCAAAAGCTAGAGAAAAAGAGTTAGTTGCAACTGAAATAGGAAACACAACATTTCACAAAAAAACAAAACAAAAATCACCTTGGTTTTGTACAATTAATTGTGCAACATCGTCCGCTGTTGCACAATAGTATGCCCCAGAGTTGGAGGGGTGAGCTGGTTCAATAATGAGGGTCTTCTTGATGCCTTCCATTTCAAAGTCAGGCTCACTTATAGCAACATGTTCTTCGTCCCTCTGCCACGATACCTGGGCAGCAAGGTCTGAGATTTCACAGGGCAGTTCAGTGGGGCAGGTTGCTTCAAGTGACTGGCTCTTCTCCACCTCCAGTGAGGGTGACAATGGCAGCGTTGGAGCTAAAGATGAGTATTCATATTATAATTGTGGACTTCACAGTGCATAGCCACATTTTATCAAGAGAAGGGCTATAAGTTCAGCTGCCCCAAATGGACTAATCTGTAATTTCTCAGACCAGCTTCAAAGAGGTGGACTCATATAATCAAGGATTATAGAAACAAGTATTTTCATACTTTCAGTCAAGAAATTATGTATTTCAAGGTTAAGTATTACATGTTTTGAGAAAGAGATGCGACTTCACACAAAACACCACATTAACATCAACACTGACAGACAAATATACATACTATAAATGTTAGTTGTACCTAGACTCCAGAAATCTCTAGGGATTACACTAAGGTTCAATAAATAAAAAAAAATCACCTTCAATATCCACAGAGAAATGGATAGTGTCATCAGAGGTTTCACAGCTGTACAGCCCTGAGTGAGCGGACTCAGCGGATGGGATTATAAGCCTCCTCAAAGTCCCATTACAATGAAATTCCCACCCATTCTGCGGGAAGAGCTTTACCCCATCTTTGTACCAGCAGACATGCGTGGTGGGGTCTGTAACCTCACATTCCAGTTCAAAAGGTCTGCCCACTTCAAGTGATTTGGTTCTCTCAACTTCAAAGATATTTGAGAACTTCGCCGGTATAGCTAGCATTGAGAATTCAGGACAGACTAAATAAAATTGAGGCTGTGGAAATGAATACTTTGCAAAAACTGCTCTGGTGAGTAGAAGATGAAAAGGACTTTGGAAACTTCAAAGTACATTCAAAGAGAGCCACAGCAATCACAAACCAATGATCACAGACTGTAATAACCTAATGCAATAACAGCTCTTTGGGGGGTTTGTACACTCTTGCAAAACACATACAGTAGAAAGCAGGGATTATTAGTGGCATCTACAAAGAGGAAGTGGAGTTACATTGTTATCGCACAAGATAAAAAGTGTAAAGTCACCTTTGATCTCCACTTGAAACTCCATGGTATCATCCTCTGTGGTGCAACTGTACACACCAGAGTGGGACATCTCTGCGGACTGAATAACTAAGGTCCTTGTGTTTCCCTCTGAGTAGATTTCTAATCCAGAGTCTGAAAATAGCTGGATCCCACCCTTGTACCAGCAAACATCGGCCTCGGGGTCTGAGACCACACACTGGAGTACAAAGGGGCAGCCTGCTTCAATGGACTTGATCCTCATGTCCTCTGGAATTGCCGAGAACTTCACAGGTGGAGCTACAGATATGTTTAGATCTTAGATCAACCTTAGGTCAATCTTACATGCCAGACCTTAAGATTAATCATATTATAATTACTAAGTAAAATTTTTGTATGCAATTAAGGTTACACTGACATAAGACAAATGAACAACAAATTTGTTAACATGCTATTTTGGAATAAATGAAAAGCTGCACTTCTAATAACTATCAAAGACAGTGGCAACAGACAATATGCAAGAGTTTCATCACATTAGTAGCTTTGCTGAGAAGGAGCTTGTTAATTTCATATTGCTTAAAATAAAACTTCAAATCACCTTTGACGTCCACACTGAACATGATGGCGTCACCCTTTGTCTTGCAGCTGTATAACCCGGAGTGGAAAAATTCTGCAGACTGGACAATCAATGTCCGTGTCAAGCCGTCTGTTAGAATATCTACTCCACTTTGAGGAAGGAGCTTTGACCCATCCTTGTACCAGTACACCTGAGCAGAGGGATCTGAGAGCTCACATTGCAAAACAATGGGGTAGTTTGCTTGGATGGTCTTGTTCCTCTCAGCGTCTGGAATTGCTGAGAATCTCACAGGCGGGGCTATGGATGTTTAGATATAATTTCTTGTTAAGTCCGCATTGTTTGTTTTTATGTTTTGTGTGAGACTTTATAAGGGACAATTAAATGCATTTTTGTGCAAAAAAAATCAAGAAAAAATGTTAAAACATCACAACAAAGAATGTTAGTCACGGTGTGAGAAATTACATGACTTTTGCAAGAAGCACTTGCCACTCACCCTCTACTTCCACATTGAATCGGATGACATCATCAATGGCATCACAGCAATATACTCCTGAATGTGAGAACTCTGCTGATTGGATGACAATTCTCCTCATAGTGCCCTCTGACTGGATATGAAGCCCCTCCATTGTTTGTATTTCCACCCCATTCTTGTACCAGTGCACTGGAGCTGCAGGATCTGACAGCTCACAGTAGAGCACAATGGGGTTTCCAACCTCTACAAATTTATTACGATCCATTTCTGACAGTGGTGAAAACTTCACAAGAGGAGCTGTGAAGAGTTGAGAGTTGAGTTATAAGGTAGTATCTTATGGTGGTTTTTTTGTAAATTATTAGTAGTTAATATATTGTTTTGCAGAGATGTATGCATTTATCCTGTTAATATCATGACATCACCATCATCAAAACAACAACAAAAACTAAATTAGACTCCAATGCATATCTTAGTTTTCAGAAAGGCTTGAGTTGTCAAAACCACTTCTGGAATCCCAAGAAGACAAGCACACATGCAAGTTACAAAAGTGACAGATATGTACCTTGAATGTATAATGCTGCAGAATCCCGAATGCCATAGGCAATGAATGTAATCTCAGCTCCATTATCTGTGTCACGTACTCCTCGAATTCGAAGAGATTGGTGTGTTCGTGACCGACGCATGGAATAACGCTCATCCTCCTGAAGCTGAGTACCATTCAAAAACCATGTCCCAATAACTGAGGCAGAGAGCTCAATAGAGAAGCAGGCATCTTGGCCTTCTGGGACCAAGGCATCCTGCAGGGGGGCTTGTATTCTGGCCACTGGGACTGAAAGAATTATTTATTTAGCAATGCAAACAAGCAATATTCTTCATAGTTTAGTTATTTCTAGAATTCAATAAAAAATACCATAATAATTTAGTTTAACCTGGCTTAACTTACCCAGATGAACAGCTCTAGGGAACTCAACATTGTTACTTTTGCCATATTTGTTCACGCTGCAAATGCGAAATCGATAGTCAGCTTCACATGGAACACTGTCACCGAGGATCTCCACAGAGGTGGCAGAGTCAGTGGTCAGGCACTGTAGCCACTCCTGTGATCCAGTGCCCACCTCCTGTCTCTCAAGCACATATCCAGAGGGAGGATTCTTTCGTGAATCCTGGGCAGGAACCCAGGAGAGAAGAGCAGCATTAGCACGCTCTGTGTTGATCTGCACACCCACTGGACAACTGGGAGGACAATGTCTGGCCGCTGAAACAAAGGAGATTACCATCATCCTTGTACCCGTAAGCATGTTTTTCTTTTGGATAGAAATGATCAATTGTTCAATTACAAAATTAGCTTAATGAATTATAATATCAAGATAGATTTTTCAAATATTGCATTTGTGATGCTGTACCATAACAATGATGAATCCTACCTTTTACCCTTAGCTGAGAGGAAGTCTTGGATCTACCTACAAAGAAGGTCACGAGGCCACAATCTTGTGGCATTGTGTTGACGAAAACCAGGATATGAGTTCGACCAAAAGACTTCAGGATGGTCTGGTGTGTTTCACGCAGCTCTACACCATCTTTGTACCAGTGTATGTCCATCTCCTCTTCTTCCACTTCAACACAAAAGGCAGCATTTTCTCCTTCTAAGACATCTACTTTTCTTGGAAGTTTCCGTACAATTGTGCCTGCAAGGAGACACATTCAAAGTGACAAAGTGGTCAAATCATCATCTTCAGAACATTTTTGGGACCTCTGTACTAAAGATGCAATGATACTGTCCGAATATCTGTCTTTTAATTTTAGGTCAGCATTGCTTTTCTAAACACTGGCAAAAAATCCATTTTTGAATAATGGATCAAGGCAAAAATGTAACCTCCATTGCATGATGCTGCCCATGACTGGAATAAAGGTAGTAGACTTCAAAAACCCCAAACCTATCATTTAACATCATCACCTAAATTTTATGTTTCGATACAAGTGTATTAATTTGTCAGTAGTGTGCAACCAATGCCATGCTATTGGGATTATTTCTGAGCTGTGAACACCTTACATTAAGAAGGGCTAAATTTGGATGAAATGGTCCATCCTGCTGTTACAAATCGATAGCTCAGACTAATATAACGAATGTCATTCAGTATATATTGCATCACTATACAAGTAAATTATAAATTCTTGTATTTTCATTGTACTTAGTAAATAAATAATAATAATAAAATAATTGTATCTTGTGATTCTGGTTTACCTTTCACAGCTACTTCTGCAATGCTTCTCCCCCCATCGGCCATCTCACAGAGGTAAATCCCATCATCATCGACTCCAATGTCACGGATGGTTAGCCGCCGTTTTGTTCCCCACTCCTCCATCCCATATTTGGCCCCTGGCTGCAGTCGTCTGTCCTCCAGATACCATGTGATGGGAACAGAGTCCTCTGGAACCTCACACTCAAGAACAGCCAAGTCCCGTTCCCACACCTCTAGATCAATGAGAGGCTGCTTGAACCGCACAGGCGGCTCTGGCATTAAAAAGGAGGAAGAAGAGTAATATAATTAAACTGGTTTAACTTCTTTTCATGTAGGATGAAAGTGGTCTAAATCTACCTCAGGATTCCATGTAGGAAATTAGGTTTTAGATTAGTATATAGTTGGCATGCCTTCATT
>OMLF01011857.1:147796-159498 GCA_900302615.1 Holocentrus rufus
GTAGCAATGATGAAACCCTTATAGGCCTGTGCATCCTTCTACCTCTCTACACAAAACCCCAAACCCAATCAAACTAAACCCAATATCATTAGAAACTTTTTTTTATCATTCTCAGGACTCCCAACCCCCAACCTCCTTACCTTATTGTCCAAAAGAAGAAGAAGGAAACAGAGTAAAGCTCTTATCAAACAGAGAAAGCAGAATTGGGCCAGGCTGTCACCTAATATCACAAGACCGGCAAATTGTAGTGTCTAGAGGGGTGTGAGGCTCTTAAATCTAAACAGCACTTATACATACAATAACCATCCAGTATCAAACAAATACTATAACCTGTCAACACTGACTTTGTCAAGAATAAATAAATATATAAAGTTACTTCGGATGGGTATACCAATATTTTGACAAACCATTTATATATTGCACAATTTACAAAATGCTGAAGGGTGGATCTATTACACTTTAATGATGATACATAGTGCAGGGAGAAGAGAAGCCACATTAAGTCATGGTATTTAACCCTATAAATATAAAAAAACAAACAAACAAAAAAAGGAATATCTATCTATCTATATTTGTCTATCTCTAATTTATGTCATACATGACCTTGCTTTTTTGTTTTGTTTTTAATGAGGGATATCTTTCTGGGCAAATGACCTTTCAAAACATCCGTAGGTCATAGTGATATTTTAAGGTATGATAGTATCTCATATACAAATGTCATATATAGCACATTATGTCATGGCACCAGTAAGCTAGCAGCTAGACATTTGAAACTTTGCTTACAAATATTGAACTTTGATACTGTAACATTTGCAAGCTGGTGTATTGTTGGTACTTTGATTTGCCATGTGACATGTTGCCTACATACACCTATTATGCATATACAGAGAACAATTAAGGTGGTTCATTGATACCTACAACAATATGGTTGTTGTAGGTATCTATGTTGTAGGCTTTAGGACTCTACATTTATCGTTATGTAAAAGAAATTAAATTTAAGAAATTAAAAATTTATTGCAACATGTGGCTGGTTATACTGTTATGTCACTCCACTCTGTTCATAGTAACTTTAATCTGTGAAACCAATTACAACTACACATTCCCACATTTTGTATTCAAATGTCACAGAATTTGCTTCAAAGCATTTTTAGATCCACATTGTTCAATGATCTATATGGTTTTAAAAGATTTGAAAAATTGAGACTAAAAAATGTAAATTAAAAATGTATGACTGTAATTGTTAAAGTTCTGAGTCATTACACATGAAGCATGTCCAATTTCAGATTTTCATCAACTATTGGTCAAACTCAGTAATTACTGTCCTAATAAAGTATACCAATTTTTGGAATTTTATCTTTAAAACTGAATTTTTGTTTTTAATTTCTGCCCTCAGGTATGGAAAGACACAATTGTGCCCCTGGTGGCTGCATTTGTAACTTCTTGACAACATTCACTCCTGGTAAAGGACGGCCAAATGTGCCACTGATGGCTGAGAGTCTGCAGAATCATGACAATATCTCATGTGCCAGTGCCGGCAGTGATTTTGCCAGAGATGTGGCTTCTGATCTTTCAAGATGTAGATTATAGTACATATAATTTGCCTTGTCCAGGACTTCAGTGTCTAGACTAGAATAGCTGCTAATGTTTTTCTTCTTTTTACTCTTCAGCCATATTCTTCTCTCTACTTTTTTCTCCATTGTCATTTTTTTCTTACCGTTTATAATGCCAGCCATTTGTGTCCCCATGATATAACAAGCTTTTAAATGTTTTATTCAGTGCATAAAAACCCCAACAAAACAAAAAAAGGACTAGTATGACGCATTACTCATCTCAAGTTATAGTACTTTCATCACAGGGCAGTAATATGTAATATAGTTCACTTTGTGCAAAGAGCCCCACCCTGCTCTCAGCAAGGTTACACTGCAACATAGCATTTAACAGACAGTTTTGCCTTTCTTTTCCCTGACATTGGAATGTGAGGGAAACAGACATTCACAGAGCTGTGGACATGTTCAGACAGTAGCCTGGAGGTCTACAGATAGAGTCTAATACTGCAGAGTCTAATACATAGTGCCAGAGGACTGAACCCAATGCCTTTTCCTATGTTTTTATCCCTATATCATCCCTGTATGCTTAAACAAGCCATATAGAAAATATAAACACCTGCTACCCACAAAAGGAATACCATCCAATTCATGAATTTGTGTTACATAAATGGCACAGAACTGTCCAATCATAAGTGATGAACATGTTGACATCTCAGCCAAAGCCAGAGAAGCAAAAGGCAAAAATTCATCATTCATCAGCCTACAGTACTGCTGCAGGAAAAAAGATTAGGGGGGAGGAATCAAACTTTTTGTCTTGTTTTTGACATTGTGAGACACAAAGGAATGTTCAGTGTATGAAATGCCTCTCGAATATGTAATGAACATTTCAAAGCTTAAAGACTGCTGTTTTTGTTTTTCTTTTTTTATCAAGAACATGCACCGGACAGTGCCAGAGGGAGCAATTATTCCATAGGGTCAACTTAAAGACTTCCAGCTAAATACATGATGCATGAACTCTGCATTTCACATTATTCATGAATTTGTAGAATTTTAACCAGCAACATATTTCACTTCTGCCGTTTCACTTTAAGGCCAGTTAGTCATATGAAGTGACAGTAATATCTCAGAGTATTAACCCTAATCTGAGGGTGGAATGTCCTTTTTTTTGTTTCTGTTGAAACATTTTTGATTCAATGACAGTTTAGCATTAAACGCAGATGTTGTCAAGACTACTTGCACTGGGCCAAAGACACAGGATTAACATTTTGGCTTTCCAATCTTTGAAAAGAACACCAACTTCAACCTCTGCTGGCCATCTTGTGTAAGTGCAACATGTCACAACCAAAATCATGTCAGTGTTTTGGGCTTTTGGGTGAGTCAGTCATTTTATTTCTTATAAATCATGACTGAGAGTGTAAGATTTATCTTGAAAGTTTTTGAGCTTCAAAAAGTATTTGGTGACCTAAGCAGAGGTCTATCTTCCTGGTCACAATGTGGCTCCACTGACCTAAAACTCCTGACACAATAAAGACTTTTTATGTATGCACTGGATACAAATTGAGTCCAATGTCGAGTCTTCAATGTTGAACTTAATAAATTTAAGTTTAATTGATTAAGATGATTTAAGAAACTTGGCCTTGACATTGCTCAGCACATGCAAACCATTTCTATGTAATGTGGGTTTGAGTTGGTGCAGGTCAAACCTTCAATTATTATCATATACATTCTCATAAAGCAGAAGTGCCCCAATAATAATATTTTCTGGCCATTCTAAACTACCTGAATATTCTTTTCAAATGGAATCAGCAGATTTTTTGAGGGAGTAAAACTCCATGTTTATTTTTTCAGCAGTGAACAAAAAAGACAGTTCCTTATAGGACACATTCAGCTAAGCCTCCACGTCAAACCTAAGGCTTAGACAAACGTGAAATGGCTTGACATATTTGAAGAGCCCTTATCCTTATGAACTGTGGTCTTCCTCGGGGAGGCCTAACCTTTCTCTTACCTCTAAGCAAGATAAACCAAGTCAAACAAGCCCTCACTGAGACAACATGTGGTCATTACCTTGTCACCTTCCTTCTTGTGAGCCTGCTACAACTAGAGAAGGTACTGACAATGTTGATTGTATCTGAATGACAGAAGGTTTTCCGGTGGAAAACTACAGTTTACATAGTTCATGCGGTATTTTTTCACTTGTTTACATCCACTCTAGCTTATGTCAAGAGAAGGGCATAACCTACAGTTTTGTCAGAGACACTTCTGAGGTCACAGCACAAAAGAGAAGTTGTGCTTACATACCCTGTCTACTTTCACACTGTCTAAAATGTAAGAATTATGAGCAGGAAAGGCAGGAAACTCTTGGTTCACACCTCTCAAAAATAATTAATTACACATTTCCTTTTGTTTGGAAATGATAATTTAAGAAACGCAATTTCCATCAAGGGTTTTGGAAAGCTGCTATAAAAAATCCATATATGATATGGCCTGTTCTTGTGATCCTGGACGACACAGTCCAATGAGCACAGCCAGTCCCAAAAGAGTTCCAAGACTCTAATCTGCAACTTTAATGAGCGATATTTTCTGGACCCTTTTCACCAACAGTAACATGATTTCCCAGCGACAAAGATGCGTTTTCTTGTTCGAAACTCGCAGCACCACTATGATCTGAAGTTCAGACAAACAAACACTCTTTCACCAAATCAGTCCTTCCTTCAGTGTTAGTGGCAGCTACCAGAGCGTTTCCCTTAGTATTGATTCTCTGGTTTCTGTCTTTGTGAATAGATGTAGCCCAATCAGTGGAATAACTTGCTGAGTTTTTATGATTACAGTATATTTAATTTTTAGCGTTTATTCTCATAGTTACGTGTAAACATTTTATTTTCATTTTATTTATTATTATTGTTGTTAATGATAATGGTGATGGTGATGTTTAGGCTACATTATTACTGTTGCATTTTTTTTTTTCTTTTCGAGGGCCGGAGACCTTGGGAACTGAATCAAAATGCCATGACTGAATGCAGATTAGGGAAGGTGGGGGAATGTGTTGCCTTTAGGACCTGGAGGAAATCCCAGAGGTAAACTCATGCGGGGTCACTCACTTCTCTTACTCTCGCGCTCCTCTGTCTCCAGCAAAGCGCTCCGTCCGCATCAGCTGTTCGACCAGCGTGGAGCACCGCTGCTGGACCAGGGAGGCTGGGAGAAGTTTGAAGCCCCGTTTCCCCCGGGCAGTCCACGTAGCTTTCCCCCTCGATTAGAGCGAACGAAGAGATGAAGATGAGGTACTTTTTTTGCACTGTTTTAGGGTTTTGTTGGTGTAAATGCATCGGTAAAGTTCTGTGTGACCGACGTGCTTGCTACCTCTCTGCAGGTGTTCCTCATGGCTGGAGCGCCTTCTCTGCTGCGTCTTAATTCTCGTCAGCCCGGCAGCATCGCAGTGGCCAGGTAAGAGGAAATAAATGTACTGACTTTGGTGGCATTTGGTGGCTTTATTCCAACATGTAACATTTTTTTTCTTGTCGAATGGTTTCGTGAAACTTAATTCCTGCGGCTTTTCAGTGTGATAGACAAGCTGTAATTCACAGCGCAGTCCGCACAGTACAACACTGAAACAGTAAAACATTTGCTTTTAGTGATAAACTTCCAATTTGAGGGCTTGCTCAGCCTAATTTTGTAACAAACCATGGGATCACAGGAATAATGATGGCAAATGCAAGTTGCAAGTGTTTTTTTTTTTTCATGGGGGAGGATTCAGCTGAAAGCTTGACTGGAAATTCAGTTCCTCATGTGTCCCTCACCCACACAATAAGTCTCACAGACAATAGTTTGTTGCAGTTCATTGTCAGCTGCATTATGATGGCAGAAAGATGTGAGGTCACCTTTTTGGCTTAGATTGCATTTCAGATTTTGACTTTTTTGCTTTTTTGCCATCATTTCACCACCTGTTCTGTGTTCCTTAAACAAGACTACACAGTAATTATGCTTGTATTAATGACTAACAGATTAGCCGGCATGCTGTAGGGCTGTGATGATAACCTGTCATGATACAGTGATAAAATTCAGTACTGCAGTCATTCTTAGGAGGTCAGCGTGGCTTAGGGTCTGTTTACAAGATTTCTCAAGTCCAAAGTCTGTAATGTTCACAAACCTACATTCCTTTTTTGTTTGTCCTGTGTCGTGCTCTTTATCTGTCCACATACTCTGGCTTCTAGTGGGCGCATCTCAGTGCTGAATGAGGCTTTGCTCATTTGATTAGTTTCTTTCATATACAGTGATCTATATGCAGAATAGGCACAAGCAGCATTGCAGACCATTGCCATCTTTCTAAGTCCTTTAATGATGGCGTATTTGAACAAGAGGAGGTTGACAATAGACCATTGATATTACACACAAAAGGCAATGGTGTAGAATGTATATGAGCGGTGGAATGAAAGAACTCTCTTCCGTTGTTGAATAATTTATTTGTGAACCTCACTAAAGGCCTATATTTAATTTAGTAAAAGTTCTGTTGGTGAATTGTGCAGCTGTCAGGTGATAGGGTTAAGAAATTGAGAGGGCGCCCATGAATTGTTAATAAGATTGACTCTGATCACTATGGGGCAGACACAGCATTTTGAGGACTTTCCAAGACAAACTTTACACTTGTCATGCTGCCAGACCTGGCTCATATAGTATTTAAGTGTGTTTCACAGTGTTGTAACCTTCTTGGATTACTGGATAGGTGGGGTTTACAATATCAGGGCAGTTTAGATAGTGGGGAAGTAAATTGTCAATCACAGTAATGTAAACCAAACTGACTATAAAGTATGCTGTTGTAGTTTTTTAACCACTCCGAAACTGATGTAACATTCCATTTTTACCTTAATGTAGATATAACAGATGGCAAACTTTGGAAAGGTAAAATATGAGGTAGGTTGTCTTACTGTAAACTAATGCCACTCTCAAACAACTTGAAATTTTCATTGGAATGCTATCCTGTCTGAATGTGTCCAGGTTGAATAGGCCTACTGTTGGGCTCTTTGCCCAGTGCCTTTGGCTGCCTGCTACATGGTTGAATTTGGTCTAATTCATTCCCAGTCTCTGGCTGGGTCAGGAATCCCTATTGTCATGTGATCTTTGACATGCACCCGGCGTGGTTTTGCCTGGAGGGAGCAGGAGGAGACAGGGGGAGGGGAACAGTTGTAAGGGGACACCCCACCGGGCCATTTAATGGCTGAATTAGATGCCACATTAAAAATCACAGCCGGCGTGGGGTTTCCTCCTGTTCATAGCAGGGGTAGAATGGCCAGAGGGACAGGGAAGCGCCCTTTTGGGTTTTCACATGGAGAAGTGGTAAATGAATCAGGCTAGTTGCTCCAAATGGTGCTTTAATGTACTGAATTTTAATTTACTGGCAGAATGAAGGACGATTTTGTTTTACCCCCACATCTTTTAAAATGTTCACACCCCTACATAAGCTCCACATTTCACTGTGGAACATGGTTGGCCTGAGTTGGATTGTATGATATTCTGTAGGCATTGCTGTGATTGGAAATAACACCCTTGGAAATAACGATAACTTCTAGTTATCTAAAGCTATAGTTTGTGATGCTCATAATGTAATCACAAACAATGGAATGCTAGGAATTTGCCTGACAAACATCTGTTGACAGAATACAGATAGTTATGGCATTTGTAGGAAAACATCTGTTTTCACACCTCAGGTCATTCTGTAGAATTGGGATCTCATAACTTTTCCCCCTTATCGCTTCATCCATCAGTGGCCTCTGGGCAAGATCAAATTTTTTCTCAGGTAACCTTTGACTTTGCATCCTGAGAATGATTTTCTTGGTTTATTGTAATTTCCGTGGTATTTTCAGTTTCCACTCCTTGATAATACCATTATGGGCAATGTCCCCAATGTTGTCTAGATGTCTAATGGGTCATTTTCAGCTCTTTACTTGGTAACTGCTTTGGGCTTTCAAGAGGAAAATTCAGGTCAGTCAGGCAAACACACCTCTGGCATTTTATAATACACCATATTGGCCTGTATTCATTACACTCTAAGATTACCTTTTTGGTTTGTAAAGTAGCTTGGAAGTTTGAATGTGTTCAGAAATTTGTTATTACCCAACAGAGCCACATTAATGAAGCCTTAATATTCTCAGCAGTAGGCCTGGTGACAACCAGTGAAAATCGACATTTTAAGTAAATCTTACTTACTGTATCTAATAGCCGTCATGATTCTTCAGGCCTGTGTGAGCTGCAAGACAAACAAATGCAAAGCATAAAATTTCCCAGTTGTGGCAAAATACTCAATAATCATTATAGTAAATATGAAATGGAACTCAAACTGACAGAGTGGTGTATTCTGAGACTGAAAGGTTTGTTTAAGTAAAGAAATAAAGGTCTGGAAAAAATGTTCCCCATCTTTTGTCTTCTCATGTGTTAGCTTCTACCCTTCAAAGATAAAAGTCAAGTTCTCTGTGATGAAAGGCTCTTAGATTGGTGTCTCCGTTAGAATCAGGTCATTGTAAGCCTTCCCCACATAAAGCGCAATAAATGGACCGACTTTGCACAAATTCTGTTGACTCAGTGGACCTTGTGATGTCTAATCCTTGGATTTTCCAGTCAATAAACCTATTTAGTCATGATCAACTTCTCTGGAGGTGCCTCACGTCTAGGTTGAGAAGTTCCATCTAGCTTTTGTTTTGGTTATGCACATGCAATTGCCACAGCCACTGGCATTTGGAAGGACAAGAGACAGTAATGCTATATAGACAGTTTAGTCCTTTGGTGAAAACAGCTGGGTTTGTGAGTTTCAGTATGGGCTCTTACATGTTAGAGGTTGTGGGTGGTAGCATGTTTTTTTTCAGACTGTCAAGTGGATGTTCTGCACCTCCCTTTTCATCTCCTATTTCTCTGTGTTTTCAAAAACTTTGTGCAAGGGATTGACACTTCCCTAATGCCTCTATGTTCAAACCCATGCCAGTGTGACCTGTGTCTTTTGTCTGTCACTCACCAAGATATATGGCACGGGATACACTCTGAACAAGGGTGGACTGCTGACAATATGAGTCGATGCTGCAAATGTTTTGGTAATGGACTGAACTCGCCTTTTTCAAAATCCCACTTGATGCCCCACTGTAAAAACATGAGACATTCCACTTGTAAATGTCCCTTTGGAATTATAAAGGCAGCGATGTTTACGATGTCATTTTAGCCAAAGGGACCCGTCTGTCTCTTAAAACTCATACAATGTAGCAGGACCACACTGAAACAAAGTGCAGCTGTCAAAGAGCTGAGACGAAAAGGTGTATGGAGAGACACACACATACTAAGGAGGCTGAAAAGGAAATGTAGACCCGGCTTAGTTTACTTTAACGTGGATGTGTTTTTGTAAGAAAGCCGCGGTGGTCACATCCTGCTTTGATTTTTTAATTGGACCCATCTGGACCCTGTAGAGATTTTTTGAGTTGTATATCTATGCTAGACATAGAGAAACATGGCCCACTTTCAGAACCACTCCTGCTTCCTCAGGCACAGTGTTTGAATCAGAATATTTATACATTAGGAACATGTAAGTAAACGTAACCGCTGCTTTATCTTACCCTTTAATGGGCATATTTAGAATTCCACTCTTTTGATTAAATATATAGCATGTCATACAAATTTACAAAGAGTTTACACCATGCCCATTATTGCTAACAGTGTTTATTATCAGTGTCATTTTAGTGAATATCAGTGTGACTTTACCATTCTCATTCACATTTCTACCACCTTACCTTGGTCTGGGATGCCAAATAAGCTCACCTACATATGTCATGTTTGACCCACATGTGACAAAGGGCCATGACCTGCGATGCCACTCAACTCAGCTGCACGGTCACTGCGTTTACATTTGAAAGTCACCCAAACAAAGAGCAACCTGCCTTTGTTCTTCACCCAGTAGACCTCAGTGAGATCATGGCTGCCTGAAACCTGCGTAGTTCTTCCAGTTCTGTGGCGAAGGAGGGAGGAAGTGTGTTTGGCCAAGCTCCTATGATAACTATTGGCAGGCAGAAGAGAGATCATGTTCAAGGTAAGCCTCAAGGGCTTCAGGCGGATGTATCATAACCAGACACACTGTTGGAGGTGTGGTAGCAATTTCTACTTGCTGTATTGATTTGAAATATATCAACCTGGCACTAAAGTTTCAGGATTGAAAGAGATGGTCGTCAAGTTTCTATATCACCACTGTTGCATTCATATCTGCAAGCACAGTAGTCTGACAAAATATATTGTTGTATGCAGTAACTAGCTCAATATTCAGAGTGAATATATCTTTTTGAACCCTGCAAATGCTTACTCCTGAGTGATTGTAATTGAATAGAATCTTTTCAGCTCATTCTGTTGATGAAGTTAACCTGATGTCTTGTGAAAGATTTCAGAACTTGAGTCTCTGAATGTACTGGAGAGTGTGCCATACTTAAGTCATGAGTTTTGACCACCATCAAAGGAGTTACATGACATGGTACAAATCTGATATTGTTTTCCTTACACAATATAGCTTTGTGAGCATTGCCATGTGTAAACAAATGCATTGGAGGCCTTTGTCCTGTATTTGTAATCCCCCATCCTGTTCCCGCTCAGGACGAGGTCTACAAAGCATCCTTTTGAATGTTTCTGACAGCTGTTATTTGTATTTTTATTTGCCGTCTCCACTCAGTGTTTCAGGTGCGTTTGGCGGCTCTCTCATGCTGTCCCTGATGTCAAAATGCTGGGTTGACGGTGGCAAAGCACAGAGGGAAACCATAATTACTGCTTATGTTCTAAGAGAGCGGGATTTGTAAGGCCACTTGCTCTGTACACCCAACTATCTCCAGTACTAATGGTACAGTGAGTGCCCTCTTACCTTTCAGCACCTCTTTCCTGTTTGCGGTGAAACCCTCACTTATTTACTTGTCTTTCCCAGCCGTAATCCAGGTAGCAGTTAGTTGAACCTGTGAAGCTTTGCTCGGCAAATAACAGGACTCCATATGCAGAGTCGCCCTAAAGATTTGAGCTGAGAACAAGATGGAGAGGGTTGAGCAATTACCATCATTTCCAACCAGGAAAATATGAATGATTAATGACTCAGCCTTGAGTTTTGTATGTAGGTATGTACAGTACAGTGATACAGTGTACAGTGATATGGTGTTAAATGAAAAAAAAAGTTTAAACTAAGACCTCCAGTTGGTGATCATCAAAGGCAAACCAATAGGAACAAAAATCAAACATATTTCCAGAAACGTCTTATTTTACCCCTGAAAGTCCGTACCTTTTCATGACATTTTCTGTTCTATTCTATTCTATTCTATTCTATTCTATGCTGTTCTATATTCTATTCTGTTCCAAGGTAGGTAAACCTTAGGTGGGTTTACCCTCCACATACTGGTTAAACATATTTGAAGTGATGATAATTACTCCAGTTTTAAGCTTTTCAAGTACTTAAGACAGATTTTTAAGTCAAGCATAGTTCTATTACCGTGTGTTTAATTAAGCTAAATTTTACATGTGATACTTTGTCAGCCTTTAAGTGGGATATCTTTCATCTTTTAAAAGTAAACGTGCTTTGCTCCAGGCCAGTATTTGTTCCAGACAACAGATAGGAGGCTGGAATACCTCTGAGCTTCTCATGTTAAAGATGGCAGGGTTGGGTGCTCTTTGGATAAAAAGGGTTCTCTGCACTTTTTCATCATATACAGATGAAGAAAGTAGCTACTGTTCCCTACGAAGCTGTTGTTACATACGATATATTATACAGTTTTCAGGCTTCGTTAAGAATCTTGAAAGTTGATATTACTATGCTTTTAGAGGTTTTGACTCTAATCACTAACTTGGTAACTCATCCACTGTATCAGTAGAATATCAGTAGAGTATGCACCGCAATGAACTTTTTGATGGCTGGACAAAATAACAGTTGCAGTGCCCCTGCTAAAGACATTTGGCTGGTTTAGAAGCCATTGCATTTCAAGCCAAGTTCCCTTCTCTATGCGGCCAGTTTGTCTGTCAGCAATGTAGGCTGTATCCTGGCTGAACACTGGTTTCCATGGCCACCAGGTGCAGATTTTTCCACCACAAAGCCTTATTTGGCCACAGCAAAGGAAACCGGATCTACCTACCTGGCACTTTGTCCCTGTCTCCTGCTTTAGGGAGTGT
>OMLF01011858.1:0-21643 GCA_900302615.1 Holocentrus rufus
TGCAGCTTTCATCTGCAGCCTCCAAGTACAAAGTAAGCGCTGTGCTACTGCTGGGACCCAGCCAGTCAAGGAAGGAGTCTACCACTCAGACACTGACTACAAACTATAAAATCCTGCAAACATGCCCATCACCCCCACCCTGCCCCAACGCTCTCTCTCACTCCCTCTCTCTCTCTCTCTTTCTCTCTCTCTCCCTCCAAACTCATAAATGCCGAGGCTTCCATTTTGCAGAAAAGGCATTTTGCTGTAACTGCTGTGCTGTTCACTTCCTGGGCTGCAGGATTACAGGTTATATCCAGGCCCCTCAGATATACACTGGCAGACCAGTGTCCCACTGACCCTCCAAAGCCTGCAATTTAGCAGGGTTATTTATGGAGCGAGGCGAATGCATCCTCCTGCCTGCTCCTCTGTGCTTTCATGATGCTGGCCAGCCGCAGAGGCCCTTCACACTTGTGCCTCGGCCGTCGCCTGCTTGGTTAGCATGGCACTTTCTCTGTGAGCCTCAATCCTATTACCCCTATACGGCCTCGCGGTGGGGCGATAAGAGGAGCCCAGTCCACTGAAAGAGGGGTAGAGCTGAGCCTCGGTTAGCTGCGGTAGGTGGCTTAACCATGGGAAAAAAATGCTCCACAGAGCTTTTCCACCCATCATTTCAGTCGGAATTAGCCTGTGCAAAGAGGTGTGTGTGTGTGTGTAAAAATGTAGCAGTAGATGACAAAATCATCTCCAGCAGAAGAGAAATTGAAATAGACATAAAAAAAAGATAGATACAGATGAGGCAAGAAATGGACTTGTGATATCTGTAGAGAAAACATAACCACGTTTCAAACTTTAGAATGATAAACCCTGTGAAGTCGGGTTGACGAATCAGAGGCCGGATTGAAGCATATTTGATATCATCTCGCTATCAGCATGGGTCATCTACAGTAGACGTTGGCGTGATTACATTTTTACTTTTATAAATGGGAAGCACTGCTCATGTGGCAGAACTAGTGTCTTGCACAACCTCGTTTGGATTATTTATGCCAACCAATTTAGCAACATCTACCTTAATGCTACATTCAGAAGTAAACTCATATACAGTATCCTCTGACTCACTAAATAGTACTGACAGTTTGTAAATGCTGGCAGACCGATAAGAGGAAATTTACATCCTGTATTAAAAATTCACTCAGATATGCATGAATAAACATTTCTGCACACTCAAGGCAAACACTCATCAACACACACACACATACACACACACACTATGATATTTATCCACATTTTATGCATGTGCAGATAGCCACATTTTGTGTGCATTTGCCTTAAAACACAGCAGCAACTGTCTCTCTAAGTACTTGCCACTGCTGTGTGCTACCATGGGTGCTGACACTGTTAGATATATTAAAAAGCAGACAGCCTTTCTTATCCTCCTCCCACCACCTCAAAGGAAATGAATGTCACCCCATTGAAATTGGCTTTCTTTCATAGCCAAGGAGTAATATTACTTCAGACGTCTGTTTGCTGCCCAGGCCCCCCTTTTCCCTCTCCATTCTGAAAGTGCACTGGCCTTTTATTACATTCGGATTTCCTTATGCAAAACTCATATTCTGCATACATGCTGTATGCAATATTCAGTATACAAATATCAGCTGCGACAGCGTGTCCACGTTTTCTTATAAAGTAACCTTGGTGTCAGCTGACAGGGCGTTTCATTGTAACATGTGTAAGAGTATGCTGACAGTGCTCTTAACCCCTCTCATCAAAGCGCCCGGCTTTCCTCTGAACCCCCTCCTCGCTCAGGCCTTTATGTGAGCATCAATCCCTGTTCAGCCCTGTACACTCTGTCTAATTATGCCGAGGCCAGCATGAGAAGTGGAGGGAGTCTGTACTGTACTCTAACCCCCTGAGACCAAGAAAGAGGGAATGAGAGAAAAGGGGCGGATAATTAGGAATCTGGTCCGTTTTCCTCTTCCACTTTCGCTCCTCTCCTACTCACCTACTTCATCTGCATGTTTCAGAAGGTTCCTCCAATTACTGAGGCAATCCCCCCAACTGCTTCTCCATCCACCACCACAAGAGAAAAGTAGGAGGGCGAGCGAGGGGATGGGAAAACGCAAGGATGGGAACAGTGTGAGTTTGAATTAATGGCTTGAATTAGCAATTCCACAGGATGCAGAAAAACTGAAGGTGAGGATATCTGCGTCGGAGCTACTGTACGCCGTGCGATGGCACAAAGTGAGAGAGCTTACCTTTGTTTAGCCTCGTTATTGCTCCTGGCCCGCTGCAAATGGATTTCAGACACACAAGATGGATGCTGGTTACTTCTCACCCGCAAAGGGAGCTCTCTCTCTCTCTCTCTCTCTGGCTGTGCTCCTTAAAAATGGGGCTGTGACGTCAGCAAAAGAAGGACAGGATGTGAATCAGTAGCCTTGAGGGAGGCCATAGATCTCATGCAGAGGTAACATTTATGCTGGATTTGTGTGTATGTCTCACTCACTACCTCATGCATTATCAGTCATCAGTGAGGACAGAGGCGTTTAAATGGCAAAGCTATAAAATCGGTTTCACTGATATATTGACTGATTAGCAACATTTGAGTTTGTAGGGCATCCATTGCATTCACAGAGGCACACACACAAACTTGCAGGCACACACACACACACACAGGTATGCGCTAAAGCCACCTTCACACCCTATCTCATTTCTCTGTTTTGCAGAATCAGCGTTAACAGAGGTGACAATATGATGGTGCTGTGCTGCGAGGTTGATGGTGAAGGTGAAAATGACTGATGCCTGGCACAGAAAGCAGAGACTAGTGATTTGGATTTACTGGCTCATGTTCACACTGATGGGAATGGAGGTTAAGAGTGTTGTCCTGGCAGAAAGAAATGAAAACACATCAGCACATCAGAGACTGACAACTCTGTGCTGTAGCTCATTTCATTGACAACTCTATGCGTTGCCCCTGATATTGTCAGTATGGCGTACAGTTGCCTACAAACCCCATGTTCTGCAAAATGGTTGACGACTTAAAGGAATATTTTTGGGCAAAATGAGGCAGTGAAAATTGCCAACTTGTGGTAATTCTGCAAATAAAGGCTTTTGACTGCAGAAAATTGTTAGCTATTATAATAGATTTTCCATTAGGCTTAAATTTTTTATTATTTTCCAGCTTGCCATGGAAACTCCGGGTCACCGTGGCCTCTACATGGCCGGGGCATGAAGCCCTTTCACTACACAGAAAGAGAAACAAATTATAAGCAAATTATTGCACTCTATTAGCCCTGACAGTTTTAAATATTAACTTTGATGGAAAAAAAGCCTCTTTAATATGATGTAGTTGGCTTAATGGGAATGATGTATCCAGCAGGATAGAGGGGCTTTTCATCATAACTGCAGTATCTTATTTTCTCCCCCAGAAAGGTGTTGAATGGGGGACTTTTTCCCTGCGTGCACTCCGTCCACTTTTCTCCAGATTTTGTCATTGTTTCTTTTTTCTGGCAGCCATGACTTTTCCCTTTAAAATAGCAGACGGCAGCAAAACCTCTGTGGCTAATCTCTCCCTTCCTAGTTGGTCAGCGGCGGTCCCCTGCTTGCTCCGCCGCTCGGTTTCAGCAGAGATTAGGACGTATAAATTCACAGGGCTGGCTGTGGCTGTTGTTGTATAAAAAGAACACCTGTGAGCCGGGCTGCATTTACAGCAGAACCCTGTATCAAGCCATGTACGGTACACGTCCAAGGATACACTATCATTTTATGTTTCTGTTGACCCCATAATTCTCACTTGTCCATGATTTATAACTGAGAATTGCTACAAAATCCCCACCATTGCTCCGCATTCGTACACAGAAGCCGACGCGAGGCATGTCATAGATTCTTATGAATAAAATGGATAACATTATGGAGGTTTCATTCCAACCATGTAATGTTGCTGTCATTTCTACTTTTCAGGGCCCAGTGTATGCCACACTAGAGAAATATCCCCAGATCCCATGAGAGAAATTTCATTGTCACGCAGCCATAAGTCTAGCAACATCCTTGGAATATAAAACCAGCCAGAGGGAATGAGTAGAAGCAAAATTGCCAGTGGGTGTAACAGCCAGCCCTATTATGAACATACTGTGGTCAGGGGGACAGTTAGTGTGGTTACAAGGTCAAAGTGGGGACCAACCTAATTTACCCAGGCCAGTAATGTTGCCTAGAAATAGTCCACAGTGCATGAGGATGCCTCCCCTTTAATGCATCAGTATCAGGGTATTGCTAATTATTAAATGACCCCTGCAATGCCTGTTGCAGTACAATATGGATAATACCCTGCCAGAGATTTGACCCTCTCTGCCAAACAGATTGGCAGAACGGCACCAATATGCTCTGAGAGGGAAAAAAAAAAAACATAAAAAAAAAACCCTGCGTCAACAATTACGTGGCCGGATGGGGAAACAGAGAGAGAGAGAGAGAGAGAGAGAGAGAGAGAGAGAGAGAGAGGGTGAGAGAGAGAGTTTTGCCCAGCCCAACACACAACAGATTAACAAAGCAGCATATTAACCTTCAGGTGCATCTAATTGTTGGGAAATTGAATGCAGCTCTCAGTGAGGGGGGAGATCAATATATGGAACTGGCCTGGCTTACAACCTCTAATCCTGCAAATCTTCTGGAGGTCCTGAAGTGCTGTATTGAATATCTGAATGACCTACTAGCACTGCTTAAGCATAATTTATGTAATGTGTCTGCCTGTGTCCAGATTCATTCCTGCTAGTGCCCAATGATCTCACAAGATCAGTGGACCGTTCTCCCCCATCAAGATATATTTAGCTGCAGTGCCTATTAGAGTTTTGGCATAAAAACTTTTGAACCTGTGTTACTTTATCCGCCTGCCAAGCCTATTGTGTCTGGGACTTCTCTGATCCATTCAGACCCGATTAGGCTTTGGTTTGATCTAAATACTAATGATGTACAACTAAAGGTAGAAAATCACCTAAAGGGGTTCACCATGTAGATCGTGTACCACGTACTTATGAGGTTTGATTCTGGTCCGTGCTCTTTGCTGCGTGTCATCCCTCTATCTGTATTTTCTCCCTCCACTATAACAATCCAATAAAGCAGAAATGCCCCCCCTTAAAAAATCTTTAAGAAATAAAAAAAGAAAAACATCTAAAGCTATTGATCACATCAGCAGTTGGTTTAGGCTTAGACAAATCTGATGCAGCACATGGAGGGCATTAAGCTTCTTCTCTCCCACATCAAAAGCCGAAAGTTATAACACATGTTCTCCTTCCCGTCCATAATGTTTGTCATGAAAACAAGCTGGCATTTCTCATTGTGTGGAGGCTGCAAAACTACATGTGAGGTTAAATTGTTATCGTGAAGGCAATAAAAAAGTGCAAAGAAACAGTAATATTCAAAATGAGAGGATTTTAGCATGCATATCTGATGCAACATACAATAACATGCTCTGTGTCTTACTCCTCGATCCACCGGGCCTCTTCAATCATGCTGGGTGTAGCTGCCCTAAAGCCTCCTGTCTGTCCCTTCAATCACAGGTTACTGTGCCACTTGTCATCTGTAGTCAGGCCTGTTATTGAGAAGCTCCCCTCAGGCTGCTCCTTTGTCTTTAGTGGCTCGATTAAATTAGACTGACACCTGGCATGGATCCTCAGCTGTAATAGCCCCTCTTTTCATCCCAACCCTTTTATCAACATAATAGACCACTGATGAAATATTGCATATCTGTGGCTCTTTCTCTGTGTGTTTCACTGAACTCTGTGTGAGGTTGCATGAAACAATTCATTAAATTATGAGGCTATAATCATATATTAAATTAAAAGGGCTGTATTCATTTAGGTGTGAATTGTAAAGGGAAATAACAGCGAGTGGTGTGCATCCCACTCGCAGTCTTTGGATAGATTAGTTTTGAAACTGCATATAGCCACTCAGTTGCATATTAAATGTTGGTGGTTAGTGACTCGTGCATGCTTGGCATCGGGAGGCGGTGGTGGGCGTCGATATGTTGAACCTCGCCAAAGCGCTGGTGAGCATTGTGCAACAATACAGCGTGAGAGTTTGATTCCATCCCTGGAAGTGGAGCATTGCATCAAAACGACGGCCGTCTCGTGGCAGTTTACAGCTACACTTTGCCATATATAATGCATTATATGCCTCTTTGTTATGCAAAAATGGGAAGATGAAAAGAATTTCATCATTGAGAAATGGAATTCCGCCTGCCCCTCCTCCCCATCGTCATGACTGTGCTGAAGGTGCGGCGCTGCACACTGGAGGAAAATCCCCTTCACTCCAATCCCGTTGAGCTCTGACGTACTTGGCCTTTTGATATTTCATCTGCCTCTTCTGTGCAACACAGGGATGGGAAGGGAGATGCTAAAGGGGATGATCAGAGCTGTCAAACCTGTATTCAGCCCCATTCAGTTACTCAGTAAGCTGAGTATGCTATGGATGTAAAAATCAGAACATTTCTTCTCTATAAACCCAATGTCAGTATCCTGCTGCAAGATATTCATTATTCACATAGTATCTTGCTCAAAATCCCAATGCATATATATTTTTTTCCTGACCATACAAATTTCCGGCATATTTAAATACATTTTATTGTTCCGCCCACATTCACAAATTCAAAGAAGCTGCAAGAGTTGCAGATATTCATGATTTAGCAGTGGATGCTGGTGAATATGCTGTTTCTGTTGTACTTGCTGTTCCAGCCCTCACTTGCTGCCTTACAGTAGATGACAACATCTTCATTGATCATCAAAGAAATTACACAGGAATTAGATACATTACTCTTGGTTGGTTAATATTACATTTCTCTGGAGAGTCTATGTTGCCTTGGATCTCCCTCAGCAAATTAACTGTAGATAACCTCAATAATACTAATACTGCTATGACTGATACGACTACTATGACTTCTACATCTACGACTTCTACTAATAATGCATTGGATGTTGTTGATGTTTTAGGCAATATGTCTCGGTAAAAGTAATTACTTCCATGCTGTAATTATAGGGCAATGATGAGGTATTGACACAGGAATAAATTGCCAAGAACTTGGAAGTCTGAATGTGTTCAGTTCATTAAATATTTCTTACATTTTAGTGTGTAGGGTAAACTGACTTGCACACAACAAAGCAGTGAAAACTAGAATTATGCATGGGACTCTACCCAGAACTTTTGATAAAGGGTTTTACATTTCTGCACCGAGACAAGCTAAATAATTTTCAAAGCCGTGGAGTGCTGCTGTTCTTCTCTGTGCTTCTGCCTCTGTGGAGACATTTACAGCTTCAAAATACATTAAAATGTAGTAATATACAACCCAGACTGTGTATAATGCAACTATATACATGCATCACATTTGCCATTGTATTAGAGCTCACAACATTATGACAGCAAGAGTTAAAATACCATATATTTAAACAAAAATGCAATGCTTACAATCATGGTTATGCACCTGCTTATTCTACTAATTTTCACATTTTGTCTTTCTACCCCTGTCTAGTAGATGGACGTGACAGCAACAGTGGCTTTGTGGAAAAACTGACTTCCACCCACACAGGAGACAATCATGTATAGTATACTCCCTCCTTCATACCTATGTCAAAAAACATGTAAAGCATGTAATCTGCCTCCGCTGAATGAATGCACAATGTCATCCCACGCGTGCATAGATGTATGCTTGCCTGCCAATATAAACACAAATTACTCACAGTGAGGCAGTCGGTGGGTCTATTTGTGATGAGTGTTTCACCTAAAGGTCTGATGCTCTCATTATCTATCATTCAGTCACATAATTTCATCACTGTCAGAGGATCTATAGGAGGGAACATCTATCAGAGCTGCCACCTGGGTGTTTTTTTCCCCATATAAATCATACATAACGCATAGTCGGTGCAAGAATACCGCAGAGGAATACAAAACATATAAAGTCATACAACAACAACTTCCAAAACACAACACTTTATTCAACTCATGTCCTGTGATTATTTCCACCAGCCCAGAGCGAGAAAAGCTTTAGTATCTGAAAGGAAAGGGAAAATAGGGGGAAGGTAAGGAAAAGTAAAGCTTAAATTGAGGCCATTATCGAGGGCAGTGAGGAAATAGTTTGGGGCTTGACTCAAAAACCATGCAGAAAGAGCTTTAGTTAGGTCAGATGAACACCCGCGGCAGCTTCTATAAATCTGTTAAATGAAGCAAAGGTACAGTACATTGAATACTCACTCATTCCCGCCAATTAGATAAGAAATCTGTCTTTTATTTTATCAATAAGCACTTGCATTAAAGCGTAACCACCTGATGCTACTGTGCATTCAAGCCTAGACTGTGTTTTTCATCTACATTGACGAGGAAAAAAAAGAACTTCTGACATGTTATCGCAACTTGCAAACTTGTCTGCCTTCTGACAGTCGAGGCAGCTGCAGCTAATTATCCGACTTAATGGTAGGATGAGAAAAGATTCTTTGCTTCACCAACATCAGATTTATCATCAGCTTGAGAATTAGGCCCAGATAGTGCAGCTGTGGGGATGTTGATGCAGGCAGATTATAGCAACGTGGAGCTGCTGTGAATGCAGGTGTATTACTCTCAATCCCTCTTTGATTGAACATGCAGTCTGTGCCTCAAAGTTATAATGAATAGTGTGACACATGCTTTAGTATATTGGGCTGGAATAGCCTAGGTAATGCCATTTTGAATGATGCTAATTGCGTGGACTTTTAGATGCAGTAACTGTTTCTTTTTTTTTTCTCTCTGGTGGTGAGCGGGATACAAAAAAGGGCAGAGAAAGAGGAGATAGTGCTCCACTTCTTAAATTAGGCCACAAAAGCAGGTTGGTAGAGCTCGGTTGGATTTCAAGGAACTTGGGCACACATCATTCAATATGAATGTTATTATACTTTGAGCAATAATTCAGACAGAAATTGCCAGTGTGGGAGAAATGTTCGGTCACTCTGAGGTTAAATGGAGAGAAAATGGGCGTTCAGCAAATAAAAGTCACTCTTCCAAATGTGAGGGGGGGGGGCAGGAAATGTATTCCTGTAGCATTGTAATATTGTGCTGACTCCCCCGTCTAGTTGATATTTCTGAATTGTTTGACAAGAGGCGAACTGTATTGCCAGTATAATGTTTCTGTTGATTACCAGCCTCCCCACTCCCAAGTGATAAGATGCTAAAGCAGATAATGATGACTGAATATGAGAAAAAGCACAATTAAACCATTATTAACCATTTGCCCCTATTCAAATCTTTACAAATGTAAACCGTGAATGCAATCACTTAAAATCTTTCACTGTGAGATTCGTGTGTGTGCATGTGTGTGTGTGTGTGTGTGCTTACAGGAGATAATTAAACTGAAACGATACATTTCTGATGTTCAAGTCAGCAGTTCTGAATGAATGCACACAGATATTCTTCTTTGCCTCTCTGCGCTCTATCTCTTTTTCCTCTCACTCTCTATTACACATTCACTCACGAGCCCACCCCCATACGGTACACACACACACACACACATGCCCCCACACACACACAAACACATACATACATGCACAACATACAGAGAGGAAAATAGAAAAAGAGAGAGACCATGTGTACACATGAATCAGTGCTGTTTGTTGTACTGTTTCAGGCTCGAGCAGTTTTGAAGTAGCTTATTTGAGAGAGCCGCAGATCATGTTTAGTAAGCTCATTCTCATTATATCAGACCCTGGGGAGAGAAGGGCCCTCTCACTCCATAGTATCAAAGCCATGGAGCTGCCTTGGAGGACATGCTTCAGTATGAATAGAGGCTCGAGAGCACATACAAAAAAGTAGCGTGCTCAGCCCCCATCACCTCTCTCAGTGTGAGGTTGCCAACATCCAAGGTTTTGATCAAGCCTTGCCATAATGGCTTTGGGTGACAGGTATACGAGATCACGGCTGTGGGAATAAATAACTTGATTAGCATAATGCATCTCCAACAAATTCCACTTTCAGAGCGAGTGAAAGAAATACTTTTTCCCTGAGTGCGACATTCATATACCTTCTGGGATCGTATTACAAAGGACAAACACACAATTATGTAAACAGGATATTTACCTCTGCAGTATTGGGGCATAATGTAATCACATCTGCTTTCAGTGTGCGCCTGATTCTCCTTTACTATGTTGTCAGTCTTTTTGGCTATATGTTGTGAATAGCTTCTATAGCTCACATTGTCCACCAAAATCATATTTCCAGTCTTTTCAGCAGCCATAATTCACCTGATACATGGAGCGTTTGCCTCCAGAAATCCCTGCCATATTGATCCATCTGGAATTGAGCAACATTGCTATAAACAGGCTAATCTTACATGAAAGCTGGCCTCTCAGTGCCCCAAGCCTGTTGAAACGATTTAGTGCTGCCTCGTAGCAATGAATAAATAAATAGATAAATGAGACACAATCGGAGGGTCGATCCTGCAGTGCATCCCAATTGCTTTCAGCTGGAGGCAACAGCTCCGAGATAGGAGATTATTCGGAATAATATCCCTTACATTTTGAAGGTCTTTAGTGCTGCCGGGTTCGGGGGTGTTGATGATGGAGAGGCAAAGGTGGCCATCATCACTCAAGCTCCTGTCCTCTCCCTGCCTCCACCTGCTCCTCACTCTTGAACTTCGTGACCTTTCGCCATTCTCACATGTGATTAATTGCTCCTTTGGCGATCCGCTAATAACCTATGTGATAATTATCAGGGGAATGACTGCTTTACCTGAATACCAGTCAGGTTGGACTCGTCGTTTACCCCTGGCTCCCCCTTCCCATCGTGACATCCCCTCCTCTCGCCGCCCGCCTTGTTCTTGCTTGACTGGCTGCCACTGGGTTGAGGTTAGTGTAATAAGGCTGGTGGGCGGGGTGAAACACCCTGCTTACAGCTGTCAGGATTACAGCAATTCACTGTAACCTTCAACAGCCCTTGCCAGACGCTCTCATAACACTTACTGGGCAGTTTTGTTCAAACTGACTTTTTTTTTGTTGCACTAACAGAGTGCACCGTGTTCACTGGTCTGGTCCTGGTGTATAATGGAAGTCATGCTTCAAACTCCGTCGAACAGGGATCCTGAGTAAAACAGGCTTTGGAGGAAACGTGTGGCTTGGGGGGGAAATGGGAAAAGGGAATTGAGATTCCTTTTGAGATTTGTTGAATTGAAAAAAAAATCCTTAAATTATTTTCTTTGATGAATTGCTGCACTGCAAAAAAAAAGTCTCCATCTCCATTAGCCTCATATGCAATGTTAAAAATCTTGTTTTTTCACTTGTTAAAAAAAACACTGAATATGAGATGAAATTCTTTTGCAAGATGAAATTTTTTTGCAGAGTGGCAATTCTCTCTTTTGATCATTATCAATTTGTGCTAAGACAGGAATCGTGTTGAAGAATGTATTTTGCGGTGTAAAAAGTCACACAACATGGCCTGCTGGTGGAGGAACTTTCATTTTTTTCTCTATCTGTTAACTGTCGTACTATTGAACTGGGCAGATTTAGGAGATTATTCCTATCCCGTTTCATCCCATCCCTCGTTAATATACCCAGTAGTGAGTGATTCGGTTGTTTGTGCAGCGCAATAACCACAGAGTAAGGAAACCGCCCCATCCCGTTTGGATACCATGGGACTTCTCGGTTTTGTTCACAGCAGATGGATCGGCACATGGAACAATCAATCTCAGAGAGCATTAGGAATGTTGATCAGTGGTAATCCACACTTCTCCCTCAAGTCAGGCTGAATCCTTTCATCCTTAATTCTTATTGAACAGTAATTAAACCCTCAATAAGACTTTCTTGGGCAATAGGTGCCCAGTCTGTGTCTGTATCCTCTAACTCTGTTCCCTTTTTATCACAGAATTTTACAATAACAGTTACTCTCAATGATGATACAGTGTAAAATATATAACATCTTCATTACTCAAGAGACTACAGTGTTCTCTGATAAGTGGATGTCAGAAAGCAAATAATTTTATTTGAGAAAATTTCTGTGGTAAAATTGAGCAGAGTGTTTGTATAAGCGAGCAAGCAAAAATCCTAAAAATGCAGTGAATTCCTTCCTTTGCCTTTATTATTTGGAGGAAAATATCTTCATCACACTGACTACCTCATCAATAATACATAAATCCAATATATCTTTTGCTTTTACTGAAAAACCAATTCCAACTGGCTGCCTAACCATGCATTTTACTCCAAGCCACCTTTAGGATTTTGATTACATTTCATTCATAGAAATAAGTAAGACGGGCCTCATAGAAATTAAAACCTTTCAAGAAATTCCAAAAACGTCACCATTTTCACTCAGTATAGTCTAATCACAGACTGAGTCTGTGATAGATTCATGTCTCTGAGGTTTTTGGTAGATAAATGGCTGCAATAGCAATTAATTACAGCTATCCGAACAACTGCTGATTGAAGTCTGGCTATTGATTGAACAGCAGTTTGTAGGATCCTGGTCTCCCAAGAGCAGCCCCATCCTCGCCACGGCTGAGGCGATGGGAGGTGGGAGCCTTTGGCAGTACTGTTCCCCTTAGAGCTGACCTTGACCAACACCCGGAAAAAAGGCAGGTGCTGCAGACACACTCGGGGAGCCATTGATCCGGAAGAACCAAATCATCTGAGGAAAAGTGTTTTAAATACCTCCACAGTCCTATTTCTTTTTGCTGCACAGGGAACAAAGACGGTCTTTCTTACAGCAGTCAGATAAAAACCTGCCTAAGGTCGTTTTGTTCTCAGGTTATTATTTTTTTTTAATCCTTCAGCTAGCTGAGTGAACTGTAATTCTTGGTGCCATAGATCAGTCATATTTGCAAAAGTCTGTGTGTGTGTGGGAGGGTGGGGGAGGAGGTGGACACTGTGGAAAGCGGGCCTGCTGCTGACTCCTGGCATACTCTTGTCCCCTGCCGCCTCCAGTGCAATTAATGATCTTGCTTACAACATTAGCGCCACCATCATGAAAAATCACACTGAAGCGCCCGGTCCCACAACATATTGAGTTCAATTCATCAAGGGCTTCATGCTCACTGGCTATGTCAAACTTGGTCTCAGCTTTATTGAGTGCCCCGGTAATCAACTACCTGCCATAAACTCTCAGAAGCGATTATGCTCTTGAACGTTCACTTCACCAGGAGATATGATCCATGTTCCTTGAGATTCGGTAAACGTCTCATCTTGTTTTTGAGTTTCAAAGCCTATCAGACACTCAAAGAAAAATAAACTGCAATCTTTGTCGAGTGTCTTTGTTAATCTGTTCTTTTGTCAGTTCAGAGGCGATTGCATCTCTGATTGGAAATCTTCGCTTTGCCTGAAATGCAAGTGAACAACTCAGACGCGGCTTCATGAAAAGAGTTTCTGAAGACTATTTCTCAGACAAAGACGTGACCATGGTAATCCCCTTTTGGGACCTGCTGTCTATTTCATCAACTGGAAAACACATCAAGATCAACCATGGGTCAAGCAGACACGGTGCCACGCTGGGAATTCAACACTTTAGGGTTTTTAGAGGTTTGAGATTACAATGTCACTCTCTCTCTATCTCTTGACACTTAAATGGATGTGATGGCCAAGTCCAGGAGCCATTCTTGTTCAGCGTGTCGCAGAACAGGTTAGACCAGGAGAAAGCAGCGTGTATGAGTGGCGTCAAGGCAGGGTGCATCATTAATCAACACGCTGCCCTCTTGAGCATTGTAAATAGCTGCTGAGCCACTGGATTATCTGTCTTCTTCTAATATGTGGTGTTATCACTTATCTCTTTGATGACAATGCCTTTTAGAGATGGGATACACAACCAATATGTACTTATTTGGTTTATTTGTATCATCAACAATCGTACACATTCATAGGTCTCTCAGCACGGTAGCACGGGAACACAGGACATGAACACCAGTTTGCCCATCCACTGTCGTCAGGAGACTAGCGTGTGGACGATCATCCTACACCAGGAAAAACAAAAAAAAAATCAGTAGCAACAGCAAATCAGAAAGCTGCCTCGTTAAAAAATAAACAAAATAACAATTTCGTTCACAAACCATCAGTGCAATTCCTCAGCATATACGTGCAGCATATGCCTCTGCAAGTACTGATATGTTCATTTGATCACATTGGGAGGGAGTGCTCAGCAGTTCACCAGAGTGCACGGATCTTCAACAAGGAGGAGGAAAAGTCCATAAGATAAACAGCTTCTAACACTGAATCATCATTGATCTTTATGCTGTAAACAAAACCAAGGCGCCAAAACAATTAGTAGTACACAGTAGACGAAATGGCACACTTCTGCCCATGCTAGAAGCACTGCAATGCAGACAGATCCAGATAGAAAAGAAGAAAAAACTGAAAATCTTTCATTCTACCATGTAGTGGTGAACGGCGATCACTGTACGTCGTCATAATTTCCACTGTAAACATAATGACACTGATGCAACTGAAATCTCACCAGAGTAATTGAGTTTGAGAGTGTGTGGTGCAGCAGATCATGCTACAGAGAGAGAGACAGGGGTTTATGTGTTTCATTATCTCTAGTGCTTCCTAGTCTAAGACCCCTCAAGCCCTCTCTAAGTGCCCCATTGCTATATTCAAAGTATCACAAAGCCAGAGATTCAATTGCAACCACTCAAATACAGATCTCTAATGGGTATTACACACTACAATAGGACAAACAGTGTTTTCGACAGTAATTGTGGTTTGAAATTTTATGTTGGCATTGAATATCACGTAGCCGTTTGCATTTCCATTAAAATGCTGATGGTCAGGAGTGATTCATCAAGGACAGATCTTAGAATAAAATGTGAAGTACTGTATTGCTGCTATATATGTGCATCCTATGCAAGCATAGAAATAATAAACATAGCATATTCATCATATAAGATACCTTCAGCATTGGCCACAAATGTGGCAATATATACATTTTCAGAATTTACATATACACATATGTACAGTACATGCCCATCCAGTGCAAGAGATTTTTTTTTTTGTAGGACATCTGTCTGCCTGCTTTTTTAAAGCACATTTCAATAGCTTGAGACATCTAGCAGGTCCCGTTCAAAGTGACAATTTAGCAAAATCAAAACCACAGAAGACCCTTTCATAGTAGGTCAGGATTCTGAGCTTTTCGCACAGTAGTGACAGAAATAAATATTAACAGAGACTGACACTATGTACAAAGTGATTTCTATTATCTAGTGCACTGAAAACCAGTCAGATCTGCACAGGGGTTGTCAAGCGTAGAAGATGAGCTCGGGAATCTGCCCCCCCTGCACCCCAGTGCCGTTAGTGCTGTCCGAGGAACATTGGAACTGGAATGTCACTTTCCCACACTGCACCTCTGTCATCCCTTCCTGCCCAAAGTAGCTCAGCTCATTCCCATCCAAAACCACGCTGGCTGTGTAGAACGTATCGGGCTCGATCTGGACTGGATACTCAAACCACACTGGGAAGGTGTTGCTGGAACCATCAGAGAAGTACTTGCTGAGATTTTGTCCCAGCAATACTCCTTGACGCTTGAGCTCAATCTTGGCGCTATACTCTGCTGAGCCACAGCTAGATCCATAAAGGCCAAACCCGGCGATGAACACTCTCTTATCCACTGCAAACTGTATACTGTCACAGCGGCCCCTGTAGCGCCACTGGTTGCTCCGATAGGCACAGGACTGGAACCTGTGGCAGCGCTGGGGTGTCAGGCCCTTCCTGGGCTGGCTGACAAACTGCAGCTCAGGCTTCTTGGCCGCTGTGTACCACAGGAAGATGTCGTTGGTCTCATTAAGCGTCAACACGCCCGACTGGGCTGCTCCGTTGGCAAAGTCATCCAGAGCCATTGTAGGGATACGAATCAGGTACACAGCCTTGCCCAAAACCTTACGCTTGTTGTCAATTGACAAGGTGAGCTCCTGTCTCTGGCACTCAGCCTCAGCCCAGTTTAGTGCCGCCTCAAACACCACTATCTCTTTAGCGTTGAGTGTCTCTCGCTGTAGGATACTCTCCAGGGTCTGGGCGTCAATGTCGCAGAAGCCTTCAGAGCGTAACGCCAGTTCGGCCTGGGCATCAATCACCTCCCAGCAGCGCTGTGTCAGCTCAGGCTCTTCAAACAGGCAGCTTTGGGAGAGTAGCACGCAGGCGTTCTTGGCACTCAGGCTGGTCTCCAGGAAGTTGACGCAGGCACGTGCCAGGTGAGGGACAATGTACTTCTTTGCAGCGTAAAGAGTGGCCAACACTGTGTCAGCACTCAGGTCAATCTCATCACAGTAAATGTATCTGTTGACATAAAAATGTGACATTCTCAGATGTATTGACAAAAAAAAAGAACAAACAGCATAGATATACCTGCCAAAGGACACGGTGTAAACAGATTTGTTCAGGTAACCATTACAAAACGGGTATGGTATATAAGAAAAATGACTTCGTTTAAAGGTTTGTCTTAGATTTGAACAAATAGCTGTAGATTTCCAGTCTGTATATTAAATCCAAGCATTGTATATACAGATGGATAGTAATGAGTATTAATTACTCACTATTATTGACAGTGTCACTATCTGTATTAGTTTTGAATCTTTAGTTGACAATAAAGTTGACTGAAACTGAACAATATTATTGTAAATCATGGCTACACCTCTTTAAAACAAACAAAGAAGTTAGAAAACAATGCAATGACCCAAAGCATTATAAGTGTGGTGCAATCTCTGTGCAGCCTTATGAACAAACTAATCAAAACGCACAAAATAATTTTCCTCCTACACACCGGCCTACCACTTAGCATGCACACAAGGACGGGGAAAAGAAAACTCAGAAATAAATATGATGGAGAAACAGCAGGGAGGAGGCAGGGACTATGGCAAAAAAAACAACTAGGAGTGATCCAGCATGGAAAGGGAAAAGAATGAAAGGAAACGGTCTATATGTCTGAGATAAAGGGAAAAATACTGGATGTTTTTTTTCCTCTGACATTCTTTGCGTCACTGGAAAAGCACCTCCATGAAATAAGAGCTTGAATTAACATATCATTTCAAATTTCCAACCAAAGAAGACGTCATGATTAATCAATGGGTTTTTGGATTATGCATAATCACACAATTTAGTCAAATTAGAAAAAAATCAAAGCGCCATTTTCAGCCGTTTGATTGGAATGGATGTGAAACACTTGCTGTAAAAGATTATAAGTCCAATGTTCATTATTAACCCAGAAAAAGACGAAATGGTCTCTGAATATTTAAAGTAGCTACAGCATGTAGTGTCAGATTTTAAACAACAGGTAAGTACATAAAAGTGAAAGGATTGTTGTCAAAAAGCATTGCAAGAGGACAAAGATCAAGACAAACAGCAGGATGTACATAAAAGAGTTTAGAAAAAGGCAAATTCTTACTTCAACATGGCCAGAAATGCTGCTGGTTCCACATCTGGGATGCGGATTTCATCCTTGTGCTCGGCCAGTTCACCATAAAACATGGCATGGAAAACTGAGCTGCCCACAGCCAAAACATACTGTTTGAAGAGGAGAGGGGGCAAAGTAAGAGAGGGGAAAGAGAAATGAAAACATGATTTATGCAGTCTGTGATTATACCGAAACCACGTGACATGTAGTAACATTTGGATGGAGGGGAAAGTAAATTGTTTGTTGAATTTGCAAAACCCAGTTCATTCACATATGCCTTTTTCTCTTTCCACAAAAACACACACATCTCTTCTCAGACGTCTCAGTCCTCATCACTGGAGTCATGTGATATAATCCATAGAGAGTATCAGACACAATGAGCAATGCACAGCCACAGTTACTTTACTATTATGCCTGAGGACAGAGAGGCGGTTTTCTAATGAACAAGACTGTCTTATGAAAAATAGGAAATCCTCCTAACACGAGTGAACAGGGTGCACCAGTTTCAATTTACTGATATTAATGGATTATCTGAACCGATGATGAAATCACATGCAACGTAATTTCACTAATAATTTCAGGAAGAAACATGTAAGGCCCCATCATTTATATAATAGTACTCAAGTACATTCAGTTTTTAGGTATATGCATGTGTATGTGTGAGTGTGTACACACACGAGTGTGTGTGGGAAGGTGGGTGGGTGGTATAAATTTTGTCATAAAATTCATGCAGACTTTCTCTATTAAATTGCAGTGAAACAATCTGAAACAAACCTAGTTTTCTGAATAACAATAAAGCTGTTATCTTGGCTGAATACATTTCTAAACACATTGCAATGACAAGAGGCAGGTATTTGGCTTCAGATGTTTGTTTGTTTTTTGTACTGAGTGGCCACCTGAAATTCAAATGAATGACAAAACACAGAACATGCCTTTTAGCTGTATCTTTCATCTAGAAAAGATATAACTTTGTAAATTAAATCATAATGCATATCTGAATTCCTGCCAAATGGACACCATAAAGATTGCTGAGCAGAATGTCATCATGCCCCATTGGCATAATGGCTCAGCACAGAGTGCAGTCAAATCATCCACAATGTCCTTCCTTAACTGCTTTCTATAAATGCACAAAGTGCATTGCTGCAACCAATCATAGACTATGCTGAGCAAAAAGATGACCCATGCCTGTCTCGTCTGACCATGTAGTTTTGGAACGGGCTACCACCTTAATTTAAAATGGTAAATTCGTGGTTGCTAAATCATTTGCCAGTTATTTAATGTGACTGTTATAATCATATTCAGATAGAGCGGTAATGATTATGTGCTTCCGAATGTGGTACATGGCCATGAAAATATTATAACCTGGTAGCAATAATTTATGTGAACATCTGGAAAATACAATGGGTTCAGAGGGAAGACTTTAAACAAAGAAGTCGGCCCAGCTGTGAAAGAAGATCTAGAGCTTGGATTTAGGTTACAACTGGCACAAACTACTGGGAGAATATGGGCCCGGGTAACCAATAATCATAGCTACTCATAAGAAATTTCATGTAAATGCAAATTCTCAAAAGCCAATCAAGTAAATTAGGACAAAAGTGTTTGCAGGATGCGAGATGCTGTTTAGATCCCGCCCTATTCTTGGCCTTAGCTATTGTTCTAAGTTATATGCTTTTGGACGTGATTGATTAAAAGTTGAATAATTACTGAATTTTTTTCTGAAAAGCCGAGCTGAAGCAGAGACAAAGGCGGTCCATTGTGTGTGAGATGACTGCTGGAGGAGGATATCCCGTCCTCCTTCACTCACTCAGTGTCTCTATCCTTCAGCCTCATTTACATAAATAATTGAGGACCGTCTCGAAAAGACACATGGTGCGGAAGTGAGAGTGGAGCACAAAGGATCTCAGTTCCATTAATGTTGGCAGTGAGGAAGATTATTTTTATGCTGATATGATGATACCAACAACACTGGGCTGGCTGATTGCTCATTTGTTAATTTCCTCCCCGCTGCTGTGAATGGACGAGTTGATGAAATCCTTACTCTGTGTCCAGGCAGCCGCTGGGTCCCTCCTAGCTGACCCACCACAAAGTGAACATCTGCCATCAGCTCATTGTTGAACATAACAGAATTTCTGAAAAGTGAAAGAAACAAGAAAGAACAGGAGATTAAAAAGGCATTCACATATTATACTCTGATTTTTTTTTTTTAGTCCCATTGTGAAGTAGAGAAAATCTAAATTACAGTTGTTCTGCTGAGATTAAAGGTGGGTCAATAAGCATTAACTTTATATGAATAATAAAACTTACACCAACTAGAAGCCATAGCCGTCAGCAAAAGTTTTTCATTTTCTAATACAAAAAGAATTAAGTACATTGATCTCATTCTGCCACTTCAAAAACAAAAGAGGTTTATTATTATGGGGCGCATTCGCTTAAGGCAAGACTTCAGAGCTTGTTGAATTAAAAGTCGCACACACCGCATTATTTAGCACCCGCCTAATCATTTACTTCAAATTGCGAGCGTCAGAAGGTATATCCTAATAGGAAAATGACAGAATGAGCTCGATGGAAAATCCCCACTGTGAACGAATGGGACCAACAATAAAGCAGCGTTCATATATTATTGAGTGGTGGAACATGTCACCGGGGCGGGTAAACAGCCCCATGATGTTCTGGAGAGACAACAAAGCCAGGTCTGAAAGCACACATTTGCTCTGGCCGGCTGGGGTCTTTTACTGATAGGCCAAGGTAAATATTTTGGTTTTAGTGCGCGGCAACCTCTGCCTGTTGTGCATATCAAACGCACCCGGTGCTCGTCCACCCCCTGTTATGTCAGAGCGACAGAGTCTGCAGGACCAGAGAGGGTGTAAACAGAGACACCCCCAGCAGATTTAGGGCAGGGCAGGGAGAGCTCCCACTCCACCCTCCCCAACACACACACACACACTCTCTCTCTCTCACACACACACACATGCACACAAACATGCACAGACTCCCACTCATCTTATGTAAAACATTTTATGGTACAATGTAGAATTTGACTGGAAGTGCTGTCATTGGTTAAAAATAAGTGCTTAGTACAGAATCTGGTAATAAAAGAAAAACACCACGAAAAAAAAAGCATCTCTAATCTATTGCTCCTCCTCCTGGAAATTTTGCCAGATTCTGTTTTCCCTGCTTAACATTAAAGAAAACTATTGAGAGCAGCAGTAATCGCCGCTCCTGGCTCTGGAAGGGGTTTTCTGTTTTCACTTACCTTTCTCTTATAGTGGAATAGAGTCCCTGCCAGTTACAGTTCTGTATGGTGTTGTTGTTGTTGAGGTTCTGCTGCTGGTACTGCTGGACCGTGGTGGTGGATGCCGGCTTTTTGGTGGGAAAAATATCCGCTGCCATCTTCTTCTTCTTCTTGCTCTTCAGAGTGATGATCTCGTAACAGACTGGGGGCAGCTTGGAGCTGCCACTGGCGTTCCCTTTCTTTGAGCTTTTACTTGATTTGCTCTTCACTGACTCTGGAAGCATCAAGAAGAACGTCAGACATTTCATGTTCCTTCCCTTGGCATCGACCATGAGGATGTTCAACTGCCGAGCAGTGGGAGTGCGTGCAGAGAAGACATTCACCAGGAGTGGGCAGGTGCAGGCTGGAGGGGGACCGGGGGAGACTTGCGGACAGGACGGCGGAGACTTGTGCAGTACCGAGCGGTGCAGCAGTCAGAGAGAGATTTTGTCCGAGGGTTCTCCTTTTGGGAAACTAACAGAGTGATTCTCCTCTTCTGCCCCCCTTTTCTGTCATTCACTCCTCTGAAGAAGCCGGCTCAATCTGATGACCCAAAGGCACTTTTCCTCTGTTTGAAGTTTGATCTGCTGATGGAGAGGCTCTTGGGGTTCCCATTCCTGCTTGTCCGGAGTGATGAGATCACCTCCTCAAATCACTTCTTTCTCTCCCTCTCCTCCCCTGTCTCTCTTGCTCAGTGCTCTGGTGAGGGTTGGCGTGACAGCCCCAGATTTAGTACAGCTGCAGTGGTCCTCAGGCAGGCAGTGGTGCTTACTCAATTCCTTTCATCTTCCCCCCCTTACTCTTTCTGTCTTCCCCTTTCTCTCTCAGTGTCTCTCTCTCCCTCTCTCTCTCTTTCCGTGTCTACCTCTTTCTCTCCCGCACTTGTGTGTTTTTTCCCCTCTCTCTCTCTCCTCACCGGAGCAGAGTCATCTGCAGGATGCTGTAGGCGCGGATGCTGTGTCGCTCTGCTCAGCTTCTCGTTCTGCTGACTACAGAGGTTGAATGGGAGAGCGCAGAGGAGATAGAGAACCC
>OMLF01011862.1:0-29132 GCA_900302615.1 Holocentrus rufus
CCCGCCACGCCATCGCTTGCCAGTCGATTGAACAGCATGGCCTTGCTTTCGAACTCCCTCTGCTTCTCTTTGAGTTCCTGCAAAAAAAAACAAAAAAAAAAAACAGGTTAAGCCGAGTTTGATATCAAACATTCATGGAGAGGAGCCGAATAGGTCATGAACCATCAAGGAGACCGGCTGACGAGTCCTGCACATCTCAAAGTGCCATCGTGAGTTAAGAGTGCAGAGTGGAAAGTCTTCTCTCCGCTCAGAGTATGAAACTTCAGGCAAAATCAAAATTTGATGATATCAGTGTCTGCTACAACCCGAATCAGACGGGAAAAAAAGACAAGGCAGACAGGAAAGAGAGTCAGAGTGTGTGTATGAGACGGTACTGAAATATGAAAAAGCTGTGGATTATGGAGGGAATTTGAGATTCACTACAACTATACCAGTTGTTTAAATGAGCACTATGCCACTGTTAGAATAATAAAGTAGATCCGCTTCACTGGATCTGGCTTTCCAGATCTTCTGGATCACTGGATCTACGTTTTCATTCAAACAGTGATATTATGAAAATTCAGTGTAGAAAACCAACTAGATCACGACTTCCTTGTTTGATTCTCTGCTGTTAGTATGAAGATTATTCCAGTATGGTCTGCCTTTGTCGTCCATGTTTCCATGAAAGTCACTGGTTCTGATACAATAAATGTAAGAGCTGTGTGTGTGTGGTGTGAGCGTATTCACCTGAATCTCCTTGCGAGACTGGGCCACATGTTTCAGCATATTGAGTCTGTCTTTCTCCTGGCAGCCCATCATCAGCTTCTCCAGAGCTATTAGCCTGTCCATCACTGACAGGTCTGACGGACTGACGAGTGACACACACATAAACACACGACACACACACACACCGGGTCAACAGGAGAGAGAAGCAGTTAGACAACAGAGAAGGAAAGCGGGATGACAGCCGGGGGGGGTAAAGAAGCAGAACCCAAGGCTTTAATGCACACTGCAGGGCAAAGGTCAACCAGGCAGATACAAAAACACACCTGAGAACACACAACAAGAAAACACCGTTTGTCTCAATCCCGAAAAGATTCCAGCAGGCACAACAGCTTTAGCCAACGGAAGTGTTGCAGAGAGAGACTTGCTTTAAGCACCAGCTACCAAATCCTGGCCTACCGCTCAGAGGCCACGACCTGTTAAGATGCTGTGACGCAGAGAAAAATGGCACCCGTGTAAAACCAACACGTCAACTGTCACACTGCGACGTGTGTGTGTGTTCTCCAACCTGTGTGGGTGTGCTGGGGGAGAGGCGGCCTCTGTTTTTTTCCCGTCTTTCTGCCGCTTTTTCAGGGGCTCGGCGGCGGACCCCCCCGCCTCGTGGTCCTCTCTGGCCCGCTTCACTGGAAGGCAGAGGGAAATTAACAGCTTAGTATTCAGCGCACTCGAGCAACAGCACTTGTGGGGGTTCTCTCTGGAGTGAAAAGCAATTCAGATGAAAATGCCACCGCATCAGTCAAGCCTGCATTGCGGTGCTTGAATTAAAGCCAAAGGCGGAACAGTAGCGTCTAATCATCAGAGACGTGATCAAGACAACGGCAGAAATATTAATCCAAGCAGCAAAACACGAGTCTTTATTAGATGTTGGAGGAACGTGCATCTTGAAAAACAATGACTTTCTGAACAAATGTGATGCATCACACTCAGAGCTAGAAATAATTAAGTCACCCCCCTCATGTGGGCCCCCATCGGCCTTTGATAAACTCTGCCAACTTTCTCTTCTGTCTCTTCCCTTTCTACTTTCTCGCTTAATCAGAAGAGAAGTGAAGGAATTTCCTTCTGACATTTAAAATCGCAGCATATTAACTTCCCCCGAAACGAGGCCGACGCAGCTCTTGACCCTGGATCCAAACAAACCCGGACCCTCCCGGACTCACCTTGCAGCGCAGGCACGGCCACTGTTTCCCGGACGAAGGGCTTGTTCACGATGAGCTTGGACTTGGCGGCGAAGTTGAGCGCGCTGAAGGTGTCAAAGTAGTACTTGTACTCTGGCGCGATGTTGGTAATCATGACCGAGTGCGCTGAGCCGCCGAGCGAGTCCTGCAGCAGCCGCGTCAGCTTGCTGTCTCTGTACGGCACGCGGCCGCCGACGCCGGCGTTGAGCGAGTCGACCACCTTGCTGAGCGTGAAGAGGGAGAGATTGATGGCGCCGCTCTCCTTCAGACGGATGCCTTGGTTTCCGGTGCGCCGGTTGTCCTCGGACCCGGCCAGATCCACCAGGTACAGCTTGCCTGTCTGCTGGCGGTGGGGCAAGGTGCGCTGGGTCCGCACCACCTGGGTGGAGAGGGAGAAACAGGGAGGCCAGATTAGGAGAGAAGGCTGGATTATGGCTGCATTGGAGAGTGAGTTCAGAAGATAGAGATTAGAAGAGAAATGTGGGGGAGGAGGATTGAGAATCTGAGAGGGTGAGGAAGGTTAGATCAGGTGAAGAGACGGAGTGGGAGAGACAGAAAGGGAGAGAAAATGAAGTAAAGACTATGGAGAAGCAGAGGGACCACATAAAGGCACAAGATGAAAGAGTAAGAAATATGTAGTTCTTAAAAGGAGAGAGAAAAAGTATTGTATAACGTGCACATAGAAAGGTCACAAGCTCAATTTGAATGGAGAGGGGCGAACAAAGAACCCATTATCACCAAAATCCACCAATACATTATCAAAACCCAAAGAGTATATCTCAATGCTGATGGCTGTGTGATTTCCTGATCCATTTGTGATACTTTAATGTTTGATACGTTTAAACAGAATTGAGTAACTACTGTGTATCAGGGGGGAATGTGATGAGACATAAATAAAACCTCAAGAAAAAAAAGATTAAACTTACAAAATTAATCTACAGGGTATTTAATGTATGCAGGGCAAAATCCCAACTAAAATCCCAGCCAACTATTAAGAGCATAACATAGTTCAAAACAGAAATTTGGATGACCCGTTGCATATCTATCTGCAAAACAGGCTAATTCACTGACAATATTCAGTTAGTTTGCTATTTGACACAAAAAAGTGCATTGCATTTGGATAACAGAATGCACGAATGCTACATTCTCAGAGCTAATGAGATAATACATCAAACCTTGATGAGGAGGATGGCGTGGCTGCGACTGGAGCGCTGGTTTAGCTTGGTGGAGGCAGTGGTGCGGTTTAGGCTGGCGGGGATAAAGTGTCTGTCGAAATCTGAGAAGGAGGAGAGCGGTGTCTCAGTGAGGCCTGGGATAAGAATATTCTTGTCCTTGTCCTCTCGGATGGGAAGGTCCTGGGAGCCGGGCGATAGGAGATCTAGCACCTGAAAGTGAGAAAGAGAGGGAGTGAACGGCAGATGGCACAAAGCCCGTTGAGAATACACTCCTGAATGCTTGTGTTTTATGTGTGGTTGGTTTCAGATACAAGCCAAAACCTGCTCAATTTCTTACTGGAGTTTCAGTTCTTCCCCATAATGAACTAGGTGGCAGTTGTTGATTGAACACATAATTACCCATCTTTAAGAGGAGAACATACTCTGATTCACTGACTGATGAAGTTCAAATCTTGGCTAATATTATGACTACAGCCATTCAATCTTGCCTTCTCATTATAGATCTCCAAATAAGACATGCCAACACTGTAGTCCCATCCATCCTCCTCTTTAGTCTTCTTGACCAAGTTGAAGACCTCACGAACGGCCCGAGGGATTACGCCTGGCTGCTCTGGACTGCCCAACATGGTGTGGGTCTTCCCTATTGAGGAAGACAGGGACAGTCAGCAGGAATAATTAAATTTACAGGCACTTTGTTTAGCATTATTCATGGAACATATTAGTACAATTCATAAGGTTTACTGAAAATAAACAGGCAAAATTGGGAAAACCTATGCACAAAGGTATTTTGAGTCTGCCTATAGTCCTATAGTATGGAAAATTGGTAATTACTAAGAAAACATGATACAACGGGTACAGAAAAAAAAGTTTTTTTGTTTTTTTTTTACCAGCTCCTGTGGGTCCATAGGCAAAGACACTGGCATTCTGTCCATTCAGTATGTGAGGTAGAATGGGTTTCACAGATGAAAGGAAGACTTCTTGCTGTGTTGTTTGTTCACCGTGGAAAACATCAAAACTGAAACAACATGCACATTATTCTGTGATTAACTGCTGGACAATACAGAAAGCATGAAGAAACGTGTGAATTAAGTTTTACAAATGGCTCAGAACCAAAATGTAAACAAATAAATGACACGTTGTACTTGTTTGGAGTGACAATTATTTTCTTTCATTTTTTCCCCATGATCCTTCAGCTGTTTTTAATTATAATTTTCATAATTCTATTCTACTTTGTTAAACCGTGAGCACACATATTTTCTCTTTCTCTCATAAATAGGAGTGTGTAGTTGACTGAAGACACTAACTGGTATTTGACAGTTTCTGTAGCATTTCTCCAGTTGATTATCTCCAGGTTCTGGGAGTCCAGGCCTCTCACACAGGGTCCCTCGGCCTTATCATCTTGCTCGTCCATGTACGGTCGTAGACGAACTGCGACCCGAACCCTGGACGTCTTCTTGTGTCCTCCGCTTGGTACCGCAACACGCTGAGCCATGTCTGTGAATTTAAAAAAAAAAAAAAAACGAATGAGGATCTGGATGTGGATGATAATCGAGGATCTGTTTATCCGGCCAAACTTACATGGCGGATTGCCAAACTAACTTAAAATGTCTATTTTGCAGTGTACATAAAAGAGAGGACTACTAAAATACAACAAATGCCATGTAGATCGCCCCAAACAACGCGCTGCTAGCGTTACATAGCTTTTAATGGTAGTCTATCTCCAAATTACCCAACTTTGTTATTGATAGCTAACAGCAAGCTAGCTGCTTCAACGCTAGCGCCACGTCTTCTCCCCAATCTCAGTTAGGCTGCTAAAATGCCCTCGTTAGAAGAGGGGAAATGTATTAGCAAATGTTTCGACCAAACTTACCTGTATTATTGCGGATTCCCAATACAAACCCTTTCTTCGTTGTCCCGTGTAGATTATTCTCCAGGGTTTAATATTAGCAACATAACGAAAACTGTGTTTTAACAATGGCGTTTAGGCCTATTACCGTAACGTTGCAATTTTCAAACAGAGAGCGCTAGAGCCGGAAACAAGACTCGGCCAATCAAGACTCCCTAAACACTGGCGCCTGTTTGACGTAGGGTGTTTATCCTATCGCTTAAATAAAAAATATGCAAACTGTATTCATATACGAAATATCTCAATGTAGCCAGATAAAGACATGATCTATATTTTACTAAATCTGAAATTTATAATTAATGGTAACAGTAGGGCGAACTTTGTTTTTATTGCCACCCAACGTCCAATTTACGTTGTCCTACGTGCATTTGCGCGCTGCACAGGAAGTGATGTCAGCACAGACCTCTATTCCAAGCAAAACTACAACTGCTGAACCGTTGCAGTGGGATTTGACTATCCACATGAAGTGTGATCAATGGAATTATACATTTCGGCAATACAGACAGGTCGTTACACAGTTCCTCAGTTCAAAATGGCGCTATGTTTACGTCTCTGGGTGTTATTCTAATATCCCTAGCAAGTCTCATGGAGAGCTTTGATGGTTTTATTCATTGGGAAAGATAATCTGACATTGCATTTACAAGAACACTTATCTACGATAAACTGGACACCCGGTAAAGATAACTTTCTTTATTGCAATGTGTAGTTTTAAATAGCAGACGGCTAGGCCTAACGTTAGCTAAGTTAGTTAGCCAAGTTAGATAGCTAACGTTACATTTAGATTGATTAGCCGACTGATTACTTAACGGCTATGCTCTTCTAAACGTTTCCATAAAGTTAGCTAGTAGCTTCTGAATGGCAATTAACATTAGCTTGGTAAGCTGTCTGATGTTATATTTGTCAGTGGTGTTGTATTTACATTTTGTTTCCATTTCATTTTTCAATTCAGCAGACCTGTCGTTATAAACTCAGCCAACAGCCACAGGAAGGATGCAGGCTGAGGCCACAGACTCTTCGTTAAGGGAGGGGATAGAGGCTCTGGGTGTGAGGGACACACAGAAAACTGTCACAGGGAATGAGGAGGAGGGCAGCAAAGAGCAACAGGACACTGAAATGGTTGCTGCAACAGAAGAGGACACAACATCCAAGGATGCTAAAGGTGACGGTGACAGAATCTGACTCCACTGATCTTTTCTTACTCATCATTCTCATTCATAGCAGTAAAAGCTTTAGTTAAACTGACCTGCTTTACTTTTTGCCACTTTCTCAGATGGGGACAGAGATGCAGTGGAAGGAGAGGAGCAGAAGGAGGAGGTTCAGGCAGACACAGTGACAGATGGAGAAGGAAAGCAGGCTGTGGAAGAGGATGGGGAATGGGACCTTGCATACAGTGATGAGGAAATGGAGGACCCCAAGAACTGGATGCCACCTCCTGCTGAGATCAAAAGACTCTATGACCTCCTTGCTAAAGGGGAGATGCTGGAATTGAACTTTGTGCCTCTTCCTAGGAGGCCCCCTACACCTGAGCGAACCCCCTCGCCTGAAAGAGATGATGAGGATGAGGCAGCGAAAGAAAGGGAGAGGGAGGAGAGGGAACGCAAGTGAGTTGTGACACCTTACTGCTGAAAGCTTCAGTTATTTCACTTGTGAAGGAAGCGTTTTGAGTTTGTCTGCTATAAGCAGATTAATTTTTTTGTTTGTTTTTTTTAATTCATCTATTTGTTTTTTTTTACAGACCTCCAACTCCAACAGAGTTTGACTTTGATGAGGAGCAAATGCAAGCCACTCCAAAAAATGCCTACATCAACAGACGCAGAACACCAGGTATGACCCCTGGGATGCAACACTTGCCAAATTTGCTCAGAATTGTGGGAGAAAATATTTTAAGTATTCAAACAGAAAATATTAGTCACTGTAATTTTTCATTAAAATGTCAAGGAAAGGTATCATTATTATTGTGCAGTCTTAGTAGTAGTGAAATGAGGTTTATGTATTCTCTCCTATCCCAGGATCTTCAGCCCGCGCTTCTGTGAAAAGGGAAGCCCGGCTGGACAAGGTGCTATCAGACATGAAGCGCCACCGGAAGATCGAGGAGCACATCATGCGCACGGGGCGAGATCTGTTCAAGAGCGAGAAGAAGCTGGAGGAGGCCCTGTCTCCCAACAGCCAGAAAGAGCGGGAGAAGGAGAGGGAGCGAGACAGCAACCCCAACACCATCTTCTCCCCGAGACAGAGGAGATATTGAAGTATTAAGAAAAACCAGGACTCTGAGCAGAGGGAATTAAGGCCAAGAGCTTTCAAAGGCTCTTTATCAAAACTTGAATTTTGTATCTAATGGACTTTTCTATGTTTTCTATATGTGTTTTGTATGGTAATAAACATTTTAACCCAGATGAATGTGATTAACTGATGTGTTGAAACATGGTGCCCATGGACGTAGGGATGCAATTTGGATACCCCTGCTCTTCCATATTTTCATATTGAAGATTGAACTTTTTATTAAGCCTTTCATTACAAGGTCTTTTAGTTGAAAGTCACTTCAAGCTACTATGCAGTCCCATTATTTTTCAGGGATTGAGATTACTTAATTGGGATTTCCCGAAATTTGTAAATTCATTGCTTCTTGCTCCATGTAGTTCAGTTTTCTTTCATGATGTTTATGCAGTAGTGGTACACAGCCTCTTCTAATTTATAGACTATACACAAACTACAGAATCTGTTATTGTGTACTTGAAAATTTGAAAAAAATGTACCTCTAGCAGCAATCAAACCAAGAAAGAGAAGACTCGAGGCAGTTTCAGGACAGAGGAGTATATTTTAGCTAAGAGTTTGAGTAACAATACAGCCTTCACGTAAGGCTCAGAAGCAGAGTATAATAGTATGCATAAATATGCATTCAAAACCACAAATAAACAGAATAAATAAACAATAAATAAATACTTACAAATAAATAACAAGCATTTTGTGGAATATACAGTACATCAGTTGAAATGCTTTAGTATTGGCAAGAAGCAGTACCCTATGAATTCATGGAACTGAGGGGAATAGATGGTCTGTGTTCACCAACATGCCCACAACTGTTCAGTCTTTTTTTTTTTTGGCACACGCTGCCCTGTCTTGAAGGTTTCTGAGCCTTGTTTTTAAGTTTTATTTCCTTAACCCATTTCCAGGAAAGTGTAGCTGCTTTTAAAATAAAAAAATAAAAAGCATGAGCTAGTTTGTAACTATGTTAAGGTTCATAGAACCAGTGGCTCAAATAAACAGCTCAGTGATTGGAACAATTAATACAATGTAAAAGGCTCATACAATTCAGACTCAAGAATGATAAAAACAAACATTTTCAAGAAATCAACATCAAAATAAGATGCCATGGCAAATAAGCCACAAGCCAATTTCAAGTGAATGCTTCCCTACAAGAGTACTGTTCCATTTGTTTCCCTTCAAATTGCAACACTGCAAGTACCTTAGGTGTTCAAAATACTCAAATCTCATGGACCCCTTACTGAACTGTTTCAGCCAATCGTGTATATGGATATTTTGAGATTAAGTTATGTCAGCACAGAACTTACAACACGTGGGAATTAATTTTAAAGTTTGCATCACTTCCTTTGAAAGCAAAATGCAAACAGGTCAAGTCAACTTTGTGACCCCGGTGAGTGGAATAAAGTCATATCTACACTGAAATAATAAGCACTGCCATAAAGGTCAGGGGCAGTTTGTGTACATTAAGCAGAGTTGTCTGTAAAACAGTGAAATGTTTCTCGACATAAACTGTTCTATTTCTTGTACTACTGCTGAAAAATGTCTGTAGAAACACTAGATGCAGAAATGAGGGACAGAAACTAAAATCCAACATTAACCTAATACTGACATGGAAATTAGGACAATTTTACATCGGCTATGTACACCCGTCACATTTTCTGTCCAAGGAAAGCCGCTCCCTTCTCCTCCGGGGATGAAAATAAATTAACAAAAATAAACTGCAAGGAATTGGGAAAAGGGATAAGGCAGCAGAATACAGTCTTATGAGATTATCTCCTTTCTAAAGATGAGTCAGTCTGCGGGTTGGTTACATTTTGTTAGAGTGACAGTGACTACATAGAAGATACAGATAATAAACACTAACAAGTCAAAATACTGCTTAGCCGGGATGTTTTTTTTTTAAGTCTTCTTTGTTACTAAGCTGATTTAGGCCTTCTATCTACAGCAAATATACTAACATACAATATAATACATTCCTATTTCCTGTGCAACCCTACACTCCAGGTAGACAGGACTGAATTTGATCTACATGAGGGAAATCACCGCCTTTGCTTGCTATACTTACACGCAAATTGCTCTCTCAATTCAGTGCATGTTCCTATTTGTCACAGTGCCCACTGACATCTTTATGTATTGAGTGAACTTAACACTCTTTATTTGTTTCCAAGACACTGTAAAGCCAAAGTGCTTCGTGGCCAGAACACACCATTCCTCACAACTTTTAGTTGTGAGAGTTGGGCCTCTGGCCACGAAGACTTCAAACACTGTTGGAGGCTGTCCTCTGTAGCTTTGATTATATTGCTACTTGTTTCAAGTTTCACCATTCCCTCATACCTCTCGTTCCTTTACATACTCATTGGTACATTCTGCATCCTTCCCTCCCCACCCTCCCCTCTACTCTTCTCAGTGAGTGGCCGGCTCGGGCTCTGTGGAACGCGTGCTGTAGCCGTTGGCGGGCTGGGGCAGTGCGTGGCCGTCCGCCTGGCCCTCCTTGGCAGCAGCAGTGGTTGCAGGTGGTCTCCGGGAGCGAGAGGAGCCCATGAAGAGCCGCAGGGCGCCCCTGCAGATGAGGGAGAACCAGTAGAGCTGGGGGGCCATGAGCAGGGCAGCACCAAGGTTACAGTGCCAGGGCACCGACAGAGGGACCATGTGGAATGGGATCGACGCGTACCTGCATCAAAGTGGGGGAGAAATGAGAGAACAGACTCATGGTGGGTCAGAATAACTGTTCTGCATACAAACATGAAGACTACAGACTTTCTTAACCCCAATATCAGTAATCCAAGATAGAAATCATGTTGCTGTGTGTTCCTGACCCGAGCCCAGCAAGAAAGAGCGTGAGAGAGAAAGAGAGCAAGAAAGACATACCTGCCATAGACGTAGTAGAGGTAAGGGAAGAGGAGGACTCGACAGATGAAAAAAGTGATCAGCATAAGAGCCCCATTCACTTTGTGCAGGAGAGTGTGTTGCTGTTTGTACTGAGAGGGGGGAAAAATAGAAAGAGAGGTCGAGATAGAGGGGAGAAGAAAAAAAAAAGCAAGCAGTATAGATTGGTGAAAGCTGAAAGAGTTAATTCAGCACGACATTTGCATGAATGGAATAAGTAGAGATGGAGGGCAATGCTAGATGGACACTGGTTGTATTCTACAAGAGGCTGTAGGACAGTGTGTCAATGGAGCAAGTCATTTTTTTTTTTTTTAACAGTCTCATTTGTTTACACCAGCTGACAAGGCTTTTATCTGGGACAGCCAGCCTGCCTTAGTGAGATAACACCGAGGACATTGCTCACACAGGTTTACTTAAAAGGTTTTCCTCTCACCCATTCCTTATTTTATATCCTAGAATTCCACTGCAATGAATCCAAACAATGACAACTTTTCCCCCCTATGAATATTCTTATGAATGAGAGGACAGCCCTGAGGCCACAGCTTTTAGCCCAATATTGTTTATCAACTGGCCACACGCACGGTTGTCAGGGAGGAGGAGGAGGAGGAGGGGGAGGTGCTCAGTGATAAAGGGTGAGGAGGAGAGACCAAAGAGAAGCTGATATTGTATCTGCTGTATATCCAGTCTAAATACTAGTGGCTATATTCAGAGCCTAACAGCTGTGGGAGCCTCAGATGGGGGAAGAGCACCAAGCGCTGCAGGGGCAACCTTCACCCAGACATTGAGGCACTGCACATACATCCATGCAGACCTCAAACACACACACAGAGGGTATGCTGCTCCTATGTATATTCAAGCAAATTGTGTTACCAATGAATCAGAGACGTGTCAGACAATGCTGTTCATATCAGACACAGCCAACACGAGCCGATGCACATGAACAAGCTGCATGCTGGGAATGACCAGAAATGTCTTCTCCATATAATAAAAAGGGAAAAAACAGAAGTAGAAAGTGCAGAAGAACTTTAGTGTGACAGATGCACACATGCTTAAATCTTCTTTGAGGCTGAATGGAGAGTTACCTGGATGAGTATTTTCCCCAGGCAGACAGATGGAGTGCTGAGCTCGGCCATAAACATGATACCCTGAAAGTAATCTCCCTTTCCTTGCCGCCAAAACTAAACAGAGAAAAAGAGGAAGACAGATTGTCAAGAACACCGTCACAGATTTCCTCCAATTGCATGTTTTTTTAAATTAAAGTTCAAAATAAAAAGTTGGGGTTAATATACAAACAAGGACTATAAAGAATAAACTGAAAGGACATGTGTAAATGGATAGCTCCTGATATAATAACATATCTTAATGTTTTGCAATATATAAATGATATTCCTTGGGACAATGAAATGCATCGGTTGAAAAAAAAATTAGTCAGAAATTAGTCATTCAAGACCTTTCAACAATCCATTTTCAAGAAACTACTGAATTTACACTTTTTATGCCTTCAAGCATGAAATAAAACAGTGGGCATCAGCATATTATAAATGCATTACTATACTTTCCCCCAACCCCACTCAAATCTCAAACCCAAAGTATGAGTGCAGGTTATAGGAGACAGTTACCACAGAGACGGGGAAGCAGACGGTGACCATGACAACGTGATGTAGCACCATGAGGAACTCGCGACGCAAGTAGCTGGTCAGTGCTGAGCCCATGTGCTGGGGTGCTGCCGAGGCCTCCTCATGCCCTTTGACTCTCAGCTTGTACCAGTAGCACATGAACATTGCGTAGATATCATATACAAAGTAGGGCACGGCAAACAGGATGTAAGCACTAGTCAGCCAATGCCTGCGTAGAGAGGAACAGAAAACTCCTTTTAGAATAAAAGGGAAAAAATCCATCCCCAATGTTGCACTCTGTACACCAACACAAACACAGGCTCTCAGAGGCTGTATCAATTGGTACATTTAACCTGTAAGTTAGTATCTTAAGGGCAATTTCATATAAGCAGTACAATTAACAACCACCCTATTTGGGTGGGTGGGTCAACTGATAGGTAAATAGATCAAATACAGTCAACTTTCTTACTCTGCAATCCATGATAGACAAAAGGGAACTTTCTTCTCAACTGTGTTCTCCAAAAAAGCATGGGCTTCATTAAATGCTTGATGCATTTTTGAAAAGAAAAACTAAGGATGGCTAACTAATAACAGCTCATATGATTACATGGCATTTTGGACTTGGTCCCAAGGTACTAAAAATTCAAGTTAAAATTGCTTCTGCTTTTGAATTTCCCTGAAAATGTTTTGTCTTTATCTCATTGTAAAAACTTGGAAATTGCAAATTCGTGGGTGTTGATTTGTCACAAACATTAACAGATGATACTCTACAGTTAGGTAAAACGGGACGGAAATATATTTCTGGACTTACTGGTCCTCAATGATGTCATCACAGGAAGAAGCAATGATATAGCCAGCTGAAGAAGCCATGATTGCCTGAACTGAGGACACCAACCTGGGAAAAAAAGGCAAGTGCATAAGGGATGATGCTCCTCTCAGTCTACAGGATGATTAAAGGTTTTACATTGTCTATTATTAGGAAACGAGTGGCAAGATAGTTGTACCCTTAAGTCTGGTTGATGCTGCACGCGTCAGAATGCATGCGGTAAAAGTGACGTTACTGAAGCTAAAACAACTGGCTGCGTTTGAGAGTCACGTACAAGGCGCACACAGTCTTAATTTTTAAACAACACAGAAAGCATCAGTTACGTAGATCCATTGAGGACTGTCTGAATAAAAAAGGTATCGGGACCAGCTGCTGTCTACATTGTTGCTTTTTTCACTTTGTGGTAGTGGGGGATTGGATAGCTTAATTTCCCTGCAGCGCCACTAAACTACTGGAGTTTTAAAGTACGCAGTTATACGATACGGGGCGGTACGGCTGAAAATAAAATGGAATGTCTAACATTTTCATATCAGGTAATATAATTTTTCTCCATGACATAATTAACTTTTACTGTCAAGTTTAAAGGGTTAATTTTGCACCTAAAAAAAAGATGCACAGACAGCCAGGTTTCACTGAAAACATTTTACTATCAGAATGAAACTAAGAAAAAAAAATGACAACATTGGAAAGTGAAAATGTTTTTCACAATGTCTTGATTTTCAACACTATAACCATCTTTAAGAATGACAAAATGAAGCCATGAAAGCCAATTCTTCCTGTATGACCTTAACATATCAGAAAATCAGCAGCTAGCAAAGTAAAATAAGTAAATAAGTGTGAGAAAAGATTTAAAAAGTACCAAATGTATTATTATCACTGTAACGTGATAATTATTCAGTTGCAGCAATGTAAAGACCTGTTTAACAGCAATATGAATGTTACTGTGTTGAAAGTGTGCGTTGTGATAGACCTTTGGGTTCAACACTTCAAGAGTGTGTTTGCTGTGTGTGTACTGGACAGCAGAAGTCTCACGAAGGCTTGAGAAGCATGAATGCCAGGATACGTGCCTGGCCGATGTGCCTGCATCCATACAGCACTCATGTGTCAAGCCACAGAGAAACCATGAATCAGGCATTGGCCAAGAATGTCTCACCTGGCAGATACGATGACCGCATCTCCTTCGCTCCATCTCAGTGCTGGGATGTATTTCAGGCATTGTTTGGACAGAAGGAAAAGGCCTGGAAAGAACACAGACCCAGCAGCTAGGATGGTCAGCATGGTCCCTGGCGATCTGTTGGAGAGGTGAAAAGTTCGACGGGCAATCTGGTCTTTGAGATCTGTTGCTCTTTCCCCCTCTGAAAAATACAAAGCAACAGTTTCAACAGTTCAGACAGAGCTTAGTGGTGGTGAATTCCATCTGCATTCATTCTAATGTACTTACAGAGAAAACTGAAACACTTCGCATCCTTTTATAAATATCTGAGTCCAACACAAATGACACTGTATTCCAGCTTTCCCTTAATGAAAGTCTAGCCACAGGCACAACGAAGATGAAAAGGCAAAGGGGGAAGGGAGTGTATATACAAAAATAACCTTGGCACAGTGTGCACAGGAGGGCATTTGTTGAATTAACAAAGGTGTAAGAGGACCACGCATGTCGGCGGCGGTAATGAGGCTAAGTGCTGAGTACAGTGACTAGGACTATATTTCAGAGATGAGAAGGCCTTGTGTGCAACATGCTGGTGCAACCATCCGAGGTCATTGTAAGCCTCACTCAATTTCCCATTGAGGCCCAAGGCAAACATGTTGTAGTTTCATGCAGTTGTGCAGTTTTCTTTCACTGGACTAGCTGACTCATTAAAAAGTTAGAGGTCCATTAGCAAAATACGCATTGCGCTATCTTAAAACCCTGACCGTCGGTGATATCGACAGAGGCATGGACTGCTGGATATACCGTTGTTAGCTAGCTAAATGACAGTGGCAGCAATTCTATGTTGCTAATACAGTGTACCTGTCCGGCAAACGAATCGACCAAGCTTTGCTAGTTTGCTAGCCAAATAGCCAACTTGACAGTGGTTGGAGGTTAACGTTAATGGAGACTGCCCTTGTAGTACCATTAATGTATAATGTGTAGTATATTAGCTTGCAATTGTTAGCGGGGCTATTATGAAGTGAGGCCGGACAGTACACATGTCAAATTGACTTGGAACTGACGTCAGTTAACAACGCTATCCATCAACCACACTATCGTTAGGTAGTTAAGCTAACAATAACGCTAATTAGCTAGCTAGCACATACGTAAGTTAACGTTAATGTAACTGTTAGCTCAACCAAACCGGTTCTTAACTTGGTTGCCAACTTATTAGCACCTGAAAGTGGGTCAGCCTGTAGGTGACATGCTTACTATTGGCGTTTAAGGAATGAAAAGAGAAAGAAGCAATGTTGCTAGCGTTTATCACTAACGTTTAGTGCCTAGGTAAGCACGCCGAGCAGTGTGCACTGTAGCCGCACCTGCTAACAATAACGCTTGACAACCTAGGCTAACGTATGCTACTAACGTTAGCTAACGTGAACCCTAGCTAGCTAACTAGCATAGTTAGCGAGCACTTAGTGTTCAGTGAATCCCAGTAACGTTAGATAAATAAACACACACAGGGGGCGACAGTTATCGAGTTAATGTGGCATTGGCCACGTTTTCATTCACTTAAGGTTAGGTTACTTTATCGTCAAGTGATTACTGTTAGCTTGTTATTCGTTTATGGCAGTCAGGTTAGCAGTGACAGCTAAGCTATATGACCTGCGAAAGCCTAACTAGGCTAGCTGGCTAAGCTAACACTTTGGAGTTTACACAGGTTTCAATGAATGAAAAGTCTTACGAAACAATTACATAGAGATTCCCCAGAGTCCAGTCAACGGCCGGTCGAAACTCGTGTCCTGCAGAAAGCGTTTAACGTTAGAGAAGTCCCAGGGGTCTCCGCCTCGATGATCCGCATGTTTATGTGGCCACAATGTCTGAGGGGTAGCAGCAGCGAGCTAACGCTAGCTTGCAGCAAGTCAGATCGAAGTCTGCGCGAGGACAGTCCGCTGCTAGCATTGGTGATTAAGCTAGTTTCTCTGGACTAGCTTACTCTCTAGTTAACTTTAGCTAATAACTAGCTACAATGCAATAACTAAGCCGTGGACAGCAACTGTAAACAGACGAAATATGGCACAAATTCCATCCAGGTGTCAAAGGCAGCTACCACTCGCCAGCTAACGTTATGTCATCTGTCTCACAACAGCAGAGTCCGACTGCCTGTGCTGCTGCCTGTCAGCTTCGCAGACAGAAGGATGCAGCGTCGACTCAACACTGTACTGCTGCGCAAGCTAGTTCCTACAGGTCCAAGCAGCAGCTCATGATGACAAATTTGCACCAGCAACTGTACTGCTTTTTGGAACATCTTTTGCTGTATGCTCTGCGGGGAAACGTTTAGGGGCAGTCGACAAAGAATGAATAGAGGCCACGCTTAGGCGACTACATATTCACATTTGGCTGTAATGTCCACTGGAATAATGTAATTTGTTTTCAAGCAGAGACCCTGCGTATATGCATTTAATTGAGACAGAAGTTGCAATTCTGAGTTAAAGGATTTCATAGGGATGTAGTTGCCCTTTTCCAACAACATGATATTTCTGTCTGTGAAAAGTCGAAAGGAATGCTTATCTTTGAGATTTCATGTTAACAGACCTTTGCAAACAAACCGATCAGCGCTTATTTGCACACATCCTGTTTATGTTAGTACCTCACGGTTCTGATATTTGAGCAACCTTTGACATGTTCACAAACTTGCTTTGGAGGCTTACAGATAACAGGCCTATCCAAACAATCCGGCTCAGTCTTTGCTGTCCTGGCTCTGTCCTTAGGCCATTGACCCTGTTGAAGTTGTATGCACAGACTCTTAGGCAAGGGCAGGGGTCAAAATCTGTAAAAAGGTCAATTTCCAGAGTGGTGAAAGAGTTTTTTGAACCTTTGCTTGTGAAAACTTAAGTTTGGTGAGCAAGGGCATTCAAAATACATTCAGAGTAGCCAAAATACAATTTGGAGATAGCCTACATTTTGTCATTAAGTGCATGAAGTAAGAAAATGTATTTTCATTGTGCAAAATGTTTAGAATGAATGTGGTCTGCCTTTGAGTGTGTGTGTGTGTGTGTGTGTGTGTGTGTGAGAGAGAGAGAGAGAGAGAGAGAGAGAGAGAGGGGAGACTGAAGTTCATATGTTGTCTCCCCATTGATTATCCTTCATCTGATATTCAGGTGCAGAGTCCATCCAGGTTATTGATTTCCCATAGTTTGTTGTGGGTTAAAGGTATAAAACAGCTAAAAATGTTATACATTTTCGTGATTAATGGCCAATATGGACAGAGACAAAACTATATGCATATGTAAGATATTTCGATTTTTATTTGATTAAAATTTATGACAGACTTTGAAGCCTTTGATGGATTTATTAAGAGCAAAACATCCTTTTATGGTGTTTTCCATTACAATAGAAGTAGTAATGACACTGTTTCATTTGAATTTTTATTTTGGTTTACTCAAGTGCAAGTGCTTCTCAGAGTGGAGTGAGGTGTGGAGTTTACATAAAATTCAGCAACTTATTGTATGGCTCTCTGGAAAAGAGTGTCAGCTGAATGCATAAAATTTAAAATGTAAATGTGCAGACTGCGGTGTGGTGGAGCGCAAATTCCTCATCTATTGTCTGACGGTCCACAGCCTCTGTAAACCAGCTCGAAGTTGGTTGAAATTCTAGGGATGATCTGGCTTTACACTTCTCATTTAAATATCAGAAATAATCTTATTTAGTTGAATGTAAGAGCAGATGCGCAAAGTACATTAAACAACTCTTACTCCTAAGTGTCATAGCAGTTTGTGGAAGGACGGTGAATTTCATCATGTAACTAGTATGGGTGCAGGGGGATTACTCACAATACTAAGAAACACATGCACAGATGCAGAGCTAAAACACGGTTATGCAATAGAGGTCAAGGTTTCTGGTGATTACTGTCACACAAAACATATTTTACCACATACTCAGCTGTCTAATGAATGGACTCTTCAAAGACAGGCACAGTGGACTAAAATAGATGCAGTTCTCATCTTCACTCATGGCGGTGTCACACTGTCACGCTAGCTTGAGGGAACACCTTCTGCCCCATGGACAGTATCCGTTCTCCCGGTCTACCCTGCATGTGAGACCTGATACCTACGGAAGATGACAAAGGTCATGTAATTTATTTAAGTCCTGAGATTATTGCCAGATTTTATTGACTTGATTCTCAGAATTCTGAGATTAATGTCAGATCTGAAATTTTTCACATGCAGCCCTAATCCTCTTCCATGGATACTGACCACTGAAGTTGGGCCTCATGAAAGAGTGAGCCTCTGACCTTACTGTTTACCTGAGTCTTGATGATTGGCCATCAGAGCTGAAGTTAGAAAAATCTTGGAGTCAGGAGTTATATAACGACCCCACAGTTTGAGGTGCAGCCTCACTGTGTTTGTGCCCAAAACTCGCAGAACACATCGGCTGGATTTCTGGAAGTTTTTTGAGATGTCATCTGTTGTTCTTATCTCATGTCCAAAGTCAGTGAGTTGATGGAACAGCAGGGACCAGCTCATTTCATCAGTGCCAAAAATCTCAAATGATCATGTGAAGCACCCATAACCCCCTAGTTGAGGGATACGACGACATTTTCTCTGTATTTACCTCTGTCTCTCTACATTTATTTACTATTACTAGTTATTACTAGTAACTCATGAAGAAGACTCTCCAGCTGCATCATGAACACGCTGCCACATCATATTGTCATCCATAGTCTGACTGCAAGAGCTGTCTAGGTGCTGCTGTTATTCACAGAGAAGACACCACGGGAAGAGGAAATATGACAGCCCAATTTAGGGAGACTGACACCACCACTGCATATGGAAGAAAAAGAAAAAAAATATCAAAACTTTCCTGGATTTATTCCTAGTTTTGCCACTGTTGCAGCTTTAGCGAGCCTTGAAATATCCTCCTTACAAAATCAATTGACTCCTTCAGTGAAGAGGACATTTGATGCTCTCTACAAGGTCCTCTGTGTGGTTTTTGGTCATGGGACATCCCAGATTTGTCACGGCCCCTTGTCCTGCAGACATACGGCGGTGAGGTTGGAGTAGGGCCAGTCTTGTCCAAAGTTTAAGATGGGACAGAGCACTTGTTTTTATAAATACAGTATAAACCATAAATTGCTATTCCATGAAAATGTGTGTGCCACAATTGAAAAACAGTGGCTGTGAGATGATGAAGTGATTTACTTTTTTTGTGGCATCCACTTTCTTTCAACCTACCTCATCTACTTCTACTAATTTCCTACATTTCCCAGAATCACTTTCAACAATCCCTACAACTGTGCCTGACCTTTTTTCATTCAGCTTTGTTGCATATGTGTATGTGGAGAGAGCAATAGCATCAGCATACATAAGAGGACATTTTAAAAGTTGAGAATAAGTGAGAATTGCACCTCTTACTCAAAACGTCTTGTCACTGCATTGCATTAAAACTGTCAGTGGAGATGACAGATTTCTCCTTTTATTAGTGAAATGTCAGTGCAAAATTGTGAATCTAGAGTGAGGCCATTTCTGTTTTATTTTGAGGGACTGACAGCAAAACCTGACACTTGATTGACGCCCAAATGGTTTGGACTGTCACTTCAGCTGCCCTGGAAATATCTTGGTGTGACATTTGGCCGGTTATTCATAGGAAAAAGAAAAATACACCACGAAACATATAAATTGGACAACAAATGCAAGATACATCACCAAAAGCTGTTTATATAACAGTGTTTACGTGACTTTTCCTATAAATTATAATCTGTTGGCAGGGTTTGTCTTGATAACATATCGTGCCCGAGTGAAAAGGGCCATGAACACGACAAAAATGGCTGCGTAACCTGACTGTTTTTCCATCAACACAGTTATCAGTTGCAGGTAAGCCTCTGACAAGCTGACCCCTGTCAAGAGGAGATGACTGCTTATGAATCACTGTCAGTGGACTGGAGCTGGAGAGGCGGATGTGTGGAACCTGAATACTGTGTGTTTGTACCAAAGCAGGTAAACAAATGAGCACACAACGCCCTCTGTTTACTCCTTTTACTTTAAATTGTCCAAATTACAAAATAATAACATGATCTCTACTTCATCTACAAAATAACATAATATTTATGACTGTAGTAAGCATCATTGATTTTTTTGCTCTAACAACTGTTTATAGACATGCATACTGTTGAGAAATATAAAAATATAAATATAAATACATCCCATTAATATTCTTAATGAATCCATGACTAAGATTTAAAATATTTCATAATAAAAGAATTAAAATGCAGTTGAGTACGATAAGGCATTAAGATGTATCGCAAGAGCTGTACAGGATCCTAGAATAGAGGTATTATTTTTTCTTAGTGTAATGGAGAAAACCTAAAATTATCTTTTAATAAATCACTACTTTTCTCAACAGGAAGAACAAATCTCCAGAAAAAAGGAAAAAAAAAAAAAAAAAAAAAAAAAAAAAAAAAAAAAACAACAACAGGCAAGTGAATGCTGGGCTATGAGGGGATGTGGCTTCGGCTCGTCCTGTGAACTGGCTGGTAGAGGAGATGTGGGAGGCGAAGGGCAGACAGATCCAGTCCGTCTCAAAACCTCTTCACCAAGCAGGGCTTGTCGGGCAGTGAGCAAGCGGCCAGCTGATAGCTTCGTCCCCCCTGTCTGGAAACTCCACGGGCTTCCTGGTTTCCCCCTCCCGTCTGCTGGCTGAGGTAGTTATTACTCACCGCGGAAACAACTGTGCTTCCAGATCTTGCTGCTCTCCACGGATGCAGATTAGAGCGACAAAAGCACAAATGTATCTGTAAGGCCTCTAGGTCATTTCCTACGGGAGGAAAAGGGAGAGACACAGAAGAAGTCACCGTCAGTCAAAGAGGAAAGATGAGCTTCATTTCGACTGTTTTTCTTTTTATTCCAAAATTAAAACATGCCCACGAGCGAAGCAGCTACCTCACTTCACAGTTGGATTGTCACAGTACCAAAAAGTTTTACTTTGAACCAAGACCAAACCAAGTATTGCAGGAAAAACTAAATATCTTCAAATGCAATGATTACAATATTATTAACTATTAAAGAAGTCACTGATCACTGAGTCACTGACAAAATCTACAAATGCTTTCCACAGGGCATTTTTGGCAGGCACACAACTTCCCTGCCTTCTCTCACATGCTTGCAGCAAAATGCCACGGTAAACAGAATGGAGCAGATTATTATCCAAAGTCATCTGGAGCATGGTTTTCTAATAAAACAAATATGTCAAACTTAATCTGTGCGCAAGTAAATAAGTCTGATGTGGATTTATAATTATAATCTGAATGTCAAGCAAGGATAATATCTAAGTAAATATGATGTGAAACACTGTAAAATAGACAGTGAGTTGTGAAGTGACTACAACACCAGTCCATGCAACAGTACATTGTAGTTCTGTACCATTTGACATAGAAACCAGGAAGTTAATATGAACAGGAAAGTAAACAGAGGGAAAAAAATACGAGCCATATGCTGGAAAATTTTCTTTATTATGCTTTGTTGGTTTATATGGTCCAGCTGGTACAGAGAGTTTCTTCTATTCTGAAATCTTAATAACCTGGTGTCATGTAGTGAGCCAAAACACTGAATATATCATTACATCACTAATATTTTGGGATTAATCCAGCGTTGTGGCGTGCAGACAAACACATGTTATGGTTCTTATTGGAAGTTGGGGAATGATCTCACGATGTTGTTTCTAGTTCTGCCTTAGTTCTAATATTATATTACAATTTGGTAAAGGGTTGTGGCTTACTGTTGGACATTTCCAGACGATTACTAACTGTGTACCTCACGGAGAGCGTCTCTGACGAGAATCCCTGACACTGTCTGGCTTAGCAGAACACAGCTGCAAAGAGAAATGCTTGCAAGCAGCCATTGTTGGAAGACACTGAGGGGTCTGTTGAGCTGCACGTAGTAGGAGTCACAATACTCGCATTCAAAACCTAAGCATTATATGACCACTGCTGCTGCTGCCTTTGGTCATTTCAGTACCAGTGTAAAATCTTCCAGGTTTTGATTAAGGGAAATTTGGCAGCAACTCTCCAGCACTGCAATAACAGTCATGTAAGCAAAAGCCCCTCAAAGGTGAGACTGTGATATCAGTGCATCTGTAAGATCTCAGCCAGACAAATCAATGATTTTTAAGACAATTTTAATGCCACCTGAAAATGAATTTAAGAGAAGAATCAAGGACAAAACAACCCGTTTCTGATTGAACATAAGTAATAAAAGTATAAAACTGAGAGCAGTGTAAACAACAATGAAAAGAAAACAGATGTTCTGCTGTACTACTAACCACGTGCTTTATTAATCTAAAAGTGGAGACGCAGCACAACAAACCTGCCATGGTGAAATACATATAATGACTTCTAAAATCTTTTGTTAGACATGTTAAGGCCTTGGTACTTAAGCGTCTGCAGATACCAGATTTTAAAAAATGGAAAAAGTATGGTTATCACTAGGCAGGCCTTCATTATACTGGTCAAGTTACAGTTTAATTATCATAAAAGTTAAATCACGGATTTCTCATGAGTGTAGATAGTAAAAGAAAAAGAAGACCATCACTTAACATTTTCCATGGCTATCTAAACTGCACTAACAGGCAGTGCTGTTGATACAGATATCCCGCCCCACATGGGACACAAAACATCAACATCACACACCTAACTGTTAGATACACATGGGCTGGCTATCCTGCTGCGGGACGTTCAGACTATGTTATCATGTACCGCCACGCTGAAAGCTTTGCTGTTTTGGGACGACAGAGGAACAGCGACCCTCGGAAAACTAAATACACCACCAGTCCCAGCGCTTCCTCTGGATAACACCAGTGACACTGCTGTTGTCGTGGGCGGCGCTAAGCAGCTGCACACCAAGCGCAGATACACAGATTCCACCACACACACCCCTATTAATCTCTGACGCTCCCCTGACCTTCAAACCTCACTTCCGTTCACAAACGGCGGGGTGCGCCCGGCGAAAAACGCTCCGCCAGCGTCACTCCCCGGCCAGAGAGAGAGGAGAGTCAGGGCCGAGGGAAACCAGTGACCTCCTCGCGGGGGGAGCAAGAGACAAGCATTTCACTTTTAACCCTTAATTCACCAGACCACTTGGCCAAAAACACATTTAGCAGCTACAGGCAACAGGTTACTGAGCAATGAGGCAAACTAACCCAATTAAATTGAAGTTTTAGATTGACTTTAGGTGCTGTATTGTACTTCTCATCAATGTAGCTTACAAAAAAAACAAAGATTAACAGCTGTCAAGCTGTGGAAGTATGTCAATAAACCACAACTACCACAATTCACTGCACCTATCTTACAGACAACATTGTTCGTGCTTCATCGGGTGATGTTCAAATTACAAAAAAAGAAAAACCTGTACAATAGGGCATTGTATTTCACACGCTACTGAAAGCATATCTGCAAACATGCAAGCTGTAGCTGCATTTTATTATAGTCAACTACTGTCAATGGAGCAATCAGTATAGCTGCCTCTTCTACAATGTATTTCTCCATATTTTGAACACCAATGTAAAATAGTTCTAGAAAGATCATTGATTCAGAGGGAGTGACAGTAGGATGTTTTTTTTTTTGTTTTTTAATTTGCTGAGGGGATAGTCTATGTGAACAGTCCACTTGTTGCTCAGTGGTGGTTTGAGAGAACAGCTAACTAATGCAATAGCCCCGGCTTCTAAATCCCAGGGATTACAGCTACAGTGAGAACCTGCCAGATGCCCCACAATGCCTGCTAGTTGACACAGTTAATAGGATATTAGTGTCTGAGAGGTAAACAGGAAACCTGAGCCTGGCTCGCCTGGAGCCAACCACTCTAGTTCTGACACTTTCACACTCACTGTTGGGCCAAAGAACAAGGAAGTGACAGAAATGTCTGGATCTGGTGGACGAAGACTGAACAGGTCACTGAGGCCACTGCAGAGGACAAAGAACTGCAACTTGTTCATTCAATCTGAGCAATTTTATGTATTTCTTGGTGTCATTCAATAGTTTTGTCTCTCGGGTTTTGTTTAGGAATGTCCATAATGAATATTTTGAGAACTTTTTTTTTTGTAACTTGCACAAAGTAGCAATTTTCTTAGCCATCATAGCAATCAGCTCAGCCTCTTCGTTCTGCACTGTTTATTACCAAATCTTATCACATTGTTGCCTTAGCATTTTTTTCTGTGCAAATAATCAACATTAAGAATTAATAAGATTCCATAATAAGATTCTTGAATCGATATTGAATCGAAAAAATATATATTGCGATGCATTGACGAATCATTTTTTTTTGCCCAGCCCTGGTTTATGCCTTGTTAATCCAGATTTAAATAGGTTTGGCCCCCTGAGCTGGCTGGTTTGCTGTTGGACGACTGCCTTTTGAGCACTGATACATCAAAATTGAAATTTTGCTCTTATCTTTTCTGTGACTCTGACAGCATTTTGACTTCATACACTGTTATATGTTGTTTGTCTGCATCCGGGCTCCCTTGGGCGGGATTCTTAATCTCAAAGGGATTACATGGTGCCAGAAAATAAGGCTGAAAAAGTGATCACAATTGAAACATTAATATCAGGCGATGGTTGTTATGTGGTTATGTGTACTGAAACTCAGGCTGTGAAGATGACTGAAGCTACTGAAAGCTCTATAGTCAGGTAAGTGATGAACGTTTGAACACAATCAATCATTGTGATGGAGAAAAACAAGAAAAATACAGCCCAGGGTTAAAATAACAATAATTATGTCTTGAGGATAAAAGGAAATCTATGGTCATTGGCCATTGAGCTGACTGCAAAACACCAAACTGAAAAAATCTGGGTCATTTTTAGACAGTGGAGGTGTATTGATGGTTGTATCAGCTTTTCCACTGCTATAGCACAAGACAATACAAAATACATAGATCTGACTACGAGTGCAACAGCATTTAAAGATGACCAATGCAGGTTTTGTGGGTCCACACACAACAACAAAAGACTTATCGTGTGGTTTTGGAGCGCACACAGCAGCACGAATGAGCACAGAAGTAACGTAGGACACAATATTGTGTGGTGAGGGAGGGCTTAAGGCCTGCACACTGTCCCAGGCTGCTCCTCCGATGGTCACTCAATAACCAGGTCAGCAGAAGCAGGAGACACAACAGAGTCTGGGAGAGCGAAGAAACCGAAACCTGATCGTGCTGAGTGGGAAAAATGCGTGGATTAAAGTAGACATATCAGTTAATTGGATTTAAGCATCTTAAAAGTAGTACGAAGATTTTTTTGTACCACATATTACTGTAGATTTGGGCAAAACATTGAAGCCGCACTTCATAGAGAAAACTGTAGCTCCAATGCACGACAGTTATCAGCTTGTTCTTGACCATTCAAACTGATGCAGCTTTATTAGAGAGCGTTCATGGTCTACATTTCCTGCCTCTGCTAGCAGAGGTTGTCCCAAGAGAAGCAGACACAGCATCAATATTAATGAGGCCTGCTGGCTTCTCAGTGTAGCTCCACTGGCTGCCAGCCTCCTGTTGCAGGGCACATCGTATTAGAGATTGCACCCAAACAAACACATGTGATAGGAGAGTCCCTCAGTCGGTGCTGGCACCCTGCCAGCCCAGTTTAATGTCCTTCCTTCAGCAGGGGCTGCTCTGAGCTAATGTTAGCTCTACTTCCCCGCTCACGGAGCATCTCAGCTGCTCCGCTTCAACAGGAAGGGGGCTTAGGTTTCCTGGGGCGAGCTCTCTGTCGCCAGTTACAAAAACGTCAAGCTCCTGAGTATGATTTACCTGTCTGTGCAAACCTCTTGGCGTACAGCTGCAGCTACCAACAGCCAACTGTGGAAAAGGGAGGGGGTAAAAGGGCAGCATGGGAAGGGCTGGTAGGCTGATCTAGCTGTTCCCTTGAGTTTTTTGTTTTGGTTTTTTTTTAGATTTATTTTCGACATTTCCGTTTTATTTGACAGCGGCAGTGGAGATAAACAGGAAAGACGGCAGAGAGAGATGATGCAGCAAAGGGCACGGGTCAGAAGTGAACCTGCAAAACCGCAGTAATGACGCGTGGAACACGTTCTACACAGTGATCCACCAGAGCGCCCCTCGCCTCTGACTTCTGTCCATGCAGGGCTAAGTAACGTTGGCAATGTCCCCTTTGTCAACAACAGTTTTGAAACAACTTCTCAAATATGTTTTTTGATAGTCAGAATCAGAAAACTTTACTGATCCCCATGGGGAAATTAAGTCATAACTCACTTTTGTTGAATGAGAGTCCATTCATTATGCAGAGATGCATATATTTCAATTTAAACTAATCAGTGTTAACATTCATATATGCCATGCAGCCATACTATTAATTTCCTCAATGCAACTTTTCATTCCAAAAAATAAATCAAATAATTAAAAAAACTCTGTTATGCTGGATCGCTCCAAACCTTTTAACGACCATACACAATGGCACTTCTACCAAAACATCTTTTTTAAAACTTTTATTTATCCAGGGAAACTTGCCTGAGCATGCATACTCCTCAGCAGCACCCTGCTTTTGCATTCATACAGTTACACACACTCACACTTGGGAAGGTGCCCAACAGAAGCACAGATTTCTACTACTGGTCACCGAGCAGCTCCTACAGAACAGATAAGCGCCCCTTGCTCAAGGGCATCTCGATGGTGGTTGCCGGGAAGTATTTGCTATTCACTTTTATTCACTTTCCAGGGAATGGAACCAGCGAACCTTCCTGCCACCGGCCTGCTTCTCTATCCTCCGGGCTACTGCTGCCCACGGTACTGGACTAATAACAGCCATTATTGGATATGCTGCCTATCAGTGTGGCTCCGTCACATCACAGCTAGGTAGCTTAATAGCTGTGGATGGGGCAGCTGTTACCCATGCTGACAGCTCCTTATCCATCTGCCGCTGTGAGGCACAGTCAGGCCCTCTGACGCTGCAGCCACAGGCCCGGTATTAGCTCTCTCATGAAGTCTATTTCAGCGTCCACGGGCAAAACAGCTGCCCTGCTCTCCACACCACACCGTTTTTAGACACTCCAAAAGGTTCAGCTCCAAAAAAAATGTCCTCCTCTGCATCTGTTGCCAATGAAGCACAGGAATGCATTTCCCTGGAACCTTCTTAATGTGGGTTCAAACAAACACCAAAAAAAAAGCAGGTCAGGAAAACCAAACGTACATTGTAAAATGTCGTCTCAAAATAAGTTGATTCTGTAGAGCATATATTAGTAAAAGAAAGTGCACATTAGGATTGGAAAAGCGAAACTCGGCCTATGTCTATAGGGTAAGAGCACGTCCACTTAAGACATTCCATGAGGCCGATAAGCTGTAGTGAAGTTTCAGAATCAGCAGACAGGTCGAGGAGGTCGAGCCAAATGACAGGACAAGTGCCGCGAGCAACTGTGTGACAGGAGCTGAGCCAGGCTCTTCTTGCCCACAGAACACAAGGAGAGTATTGTGGCAGTCTCCGGCCTCCCCATACCAACACACAGAAAAAACACACTCACACATGCAGCTGCATGACTCTGTGAGGGGAGAAAAATATAGGCCTTGGCTATGATTTTATATCAACAGCAAGCGTGGATTTTCAGTCACCAATACCCAGTGTTTCCTCTGGAATTGTTTTGCAGACAGCTGCAGAAGTGCTGGTTGCGGGTAATTTTTGGTTCTGTTTCCACAACTATCCCCATTTTGGGGCCACTTCTGGTTTTAATGTGGGCTCTAGCACTAAAAGAAATGATTTAGGTGCTTAGCTATGATAAAAGTACTGGTCATATATAGGTTTGGTTAAACTGAGCAAACGAACACCCATATCAGCCAGCAGCCTGATGCAGTTGCCTAACAGGCTGGATAATATTAGGCTAACCTGTAATGTCATAACAGACTCTGTAAGTAGCTTATGGCTCCAATAAAAATAGCAGACAGGCCACTCTAACAAAGGACATGCCTGAGGACCAAACAGGTCTGTGTCGCCTATGTAAAAACCACATTTCAACATCAGTGCCCTTGCCTCACTCAAATACTGATATGATGCTTTATACCCAAAAAACAGAAGGAAAAAAAACGAAAAGGAACGTAGACTTTATAAATGTACTTACTGCAACTCTCAGCAGGGGAAGCAACATGATAAAGGACTTAAAGACACAACGTCCAAAACTAAAAATAAAAAAGTGCCCTATTCAGAGCAGTTTCCCCAAATCACGGATGCCTCTCAGTACCAGACTGAAAGCAAACAGATCCGGCTCAGACATTCCCTACAGAACAACACAGTGCAGCGGAGTGTTTTTAGCGTGCCCAACTGGTGGGTTTCAACAAGTGAGAGCCGCGATAAAAGGTTCTGACGTCAGCTCCATTTCATGAAAAGCCGGTGGCACCCTATGGGGACGGAAATGCTTCCCTCAGCCTATATTGAGCAGGTTGTATACTGAGGTCGCAGGTTCTGCAGCATGCCAACCGCCGGGGCGCTCTATTTTTAGCCGGGACAAAAGTAAAATTTTTCTCTTCCACTTCAGGCAGTCAGACAGGATATGGAGTTGCCGTGGAAGTAGAAAAAAAAAACGAAGGCTTAGTCACGCAGCCAGCACGGCTGTTATTTTAACGTGGGAAAATCAAGCAATAAGCGCTGGAAAGCACAATAACTTCAGGTATTTATGAAACACAGAAACCTGCTTAGGAAAGAAGGGAAAGATACTGTCGGCCTCGTCTACCACTGAGGGCTGAGGCATGTCTGTATCTACTTTGACCAGAAAACCACAAGCATCATAGCAACAGGCCTGCTTAGGGGTATAACAAGAGCAGCAGGTGGCAGAAAGAGTGAGGACACTCTGCTTTAACTAGAGGACTCAGGTTCAAGCACCTGCTGAAGGATCCTTGAGCAAGGTATTAAATCCCCATCAGCTCCAGGAGTCACCGTTCTGCAGCTGACCCTGTGATATGAAGCCCCTCGTGGGCAAAGGGGAAGTGAAAAGAGACGTTTCCTATGGGGATTAATAAAGAGTAAAGTATCGCATTACGTGAGGGTGTCATGGCAGCCTTGATTCTTGCTTTATGTGACTGTCTATGTGGTGCACGACCGCTCATGCGTCTCACTGGGAATATTTGACAGAGGGGCAAATAGCTGGCCGCAAGCTAAGCCTAAATTGGTTTCCCAGGAGACTAGGGTGAGATTTCCCATGCTGGAAGCCCCCTCTCTCTCATCTGCAAACCCACTAGCCTCTTCCCTCTGGGCGGGCGCTGACTGCTTACTCTGTTCGGATGAGAAATCAGGTTTGGGTGTACAAGGCTGAGACTGCAATCAACAAGCGGAGGATGAGGCAACTTGGCAAAAAAAGTAGCAGGCCTATGCAACGGATCCGGACTGGATGTAGAGTTGAAACATCCCCCCC
>OMLF01011862.1:29152-40120 GCA_900302615.1 Holocentrus rufus
CAACCCCGCCCCAAACAACGCAAACAGCGCTGTTCATACTGTGAATCCAATTGAAAATCCTGTCACACAAGACAAACTCGCAGCACACAAGCCTGCATCTCTCTGATGCATGGGCAGGCAAAACGATGTGCAGTGGGTGGATATTATCTAACACTTGATGGCGGAATAACATACTCAAAAGGATACTTCACTTCTAATTTACTTAAGACCAGAGATGAGGAACGTGGTCAATGTATCGTATTAGGATGCTTTCTTCTTTTTCTTATTTTTGCTTTCATTCAAAATGCTCTATCCTTTTTTCAATCATTAATTCCACCGCTGATATATGCACTTTTTTAATTCACTGGCTTAAAATAGCAACACAGATTCCCTCTAGACAATATTATAAAAGCCCATACCTTTGTGGGGGTTTGTGAGGATCCCTATGGTGTGCAGGCCTACCTAGGCTCCGGTGCCTCTAAACCAGTATGTGCTAAAATGTTACAATAATATCACTGTTAAAATTAGATTATTGCTCTGAACTCCTGTAATTAACTACCACCGCTGAATAAACATTTCTGCTGATTCTTCCTTGACTGGCAGCTCCTTGTATTTTGTGTTCCCATCATGCATTACATGTTAAATGTAGTGCTGCGGTCACATATCACAATATCACAACTCCGATGAAAATACCAACTTAAATATCTAAATGCCACGACAATACCACAAAGCAACATAACCCATTAAAGCGTATTTCATTAAGTCAGGCTTATTTACAAGAAATTTGGTTCCACAAAACAGGTTTAAATAAGCCCGAGCTAAGTGCAAAACCAGACTTCCAGACCAGCCAGGTCTCAGTCAGGTTCATTTTCAGGCTTAGCTTCAACTCCAGCGCAACCAGGGCCACAATCCTCAAACCTGAGTTTTCAATGAGGTTCGGCCAAAGCAGTCTTTCATATGACTATAAGGACGCCCATAAGTCAGAGTACAATACCAAAGTTAGGCCAACATTATTTCTATTCATTTATTTATAACACAACTGGACACTGGCTGGATACCACAGCTGGGTTTATTAAAACTATGCAGTGAAAGGGACATTAAAACCTCAGTATTTCCTCTATATGGAGGCTATTTATATCACTTGTACTTACCAAGCGGAACAATCCAGAAATATTATTACTGATTCAGTGTTTTCTGATTTTTGGAAACAGATTTTTCTGAGGAAAGTGGAAATGGAAACTACCTTGCAAAACAAATAAGTAAAACCAACTGCTGTGGTTGGGTCCTATTGATAGCTCAAAGCTGTCTAATTTGATAATGTATTCCATTTAGTGCCTATTCATTTAGGGGGAATTCTGCTCATATAAAATGTATTTTGGTGTATTCCTGCTTAATTATACAGTTGTACAGTAATTACACTGACAAGATGGCAGACAAAGATTGCACATTGTTCACTCTGGATTTGAACCCCAGATGCCACAGTTACAAGTTGAGCACCATAATCCACTGAGCCAACAGGACATTTAAATGTAAAAATGTTCACCCCTGCTCTTGTAAGAATCTGTGCACATAGCTGATGTGCAATATGCTGCAAAAGTTTCTCTAGGGCTTTGTGTGGGGCAATGGTTTTGCCTTTACACACAGAGATATACTTTTAATTGTTTCTGTGGTTTTCCCTTTTCCTCCCAATTTAGTAATATCCAGTTCCCAATGTGTCCACAACCCTTGTCGCTACTTGTCCCTGCTTGATACATTTGTTAGGTTAACTCAGACATAACTTTTCATATCAAGCTTTTTGTAGCCACCGTTGTGAGAACAGCCCCCCCATACAGCACTTTGTTCCTGGTATTAGTTTTGTGAACCAGTTCAGGTGGACTGGGATTCAGTTCAAAAAGTGGTGGACTGTTTGGCACTCCTGTCATGTTTCCAGCTGTCAACACTATGCTGGGTAAATATGATGTTCCATCTACACTTCACCACACTGGCATTGTTTTCCGGCCTTTTTTTCCTAGAACATTTTCCATGAGCCAATCGTTCACACTGAAACTCCCAAAACACTTTAAAGTCCCTTACTGAGCATGTGCAAGCCTACCTGCATGACCTGCTCAACACTAGACTACGGCCTAGATCACATGATAATAATTTTGCACTGACTGCTGCAGTCTATTATTCCTTTTTTTTTAACTATTCCAATACACACATGTATAGCCTCTAAAAGGTGACGCTATAATGGAATTTCAGATTGTGGAAAGTACTGAACATTCATAAAATTCAATACTGAATTCAATCTTTTTCAACGTTACTGGGGTAACATTGAAATGTCAGATATCGTGACAATCCAGACACTGCCTATTGTACTGCATGTCTTGTACTATCCCTCTGCGCTGTATGCAAGGCCCAGCTGCCCTTGTATGTCAGTATGCAGGGTGAATCTATAAGACATTAATGTCTCAGCACTAGCGCTACTGAACAATTTATTGCATCTAATAATTGGAGAGATCCTTATTCACTTCCCACTAAGCTATGTGCAGCATGTCTGAGCAGTCAGTCAGTCCCATGGAATTTTGTGCTGCAGAGAATTGTGCCAAAGCATAAAAAATGGTTAGGAACCACTGATGTAGCCTAATGTTAGGGCAAGGACAATTGAGCTCATCCATCAAAACACACCATCAAATCCAATTAATATTACTCCTCCATCCCCACTGGCAAAGGTTTCAACAAAGCCAAGCCAGATCTATTTGTTCTTAGAATAAATGCATATAGCAGTGCCTGGAGAGTGGAAGCTATTTCTACAACCTGAAGGTAACATTTAGCTTCCTTCCTGTAACACCTGTTTTTCCTATGAGATCATCTCGAGGACGGCAGCTTTCTGAGAATCTCAAAGTTCATCAGAGAAACTAGCTAGGAGCTACTGACACTTGCTTCAAAAAAAAGAAAAGAAAAGGCTGAGGTCAAATTTCACAGCAACGCTCACTCACATCCTCCCAAAAGCAATAATGCAATCAAAGCAAAGCAAAGAAAACTGAATAAACGTGTTAACTAATTGGCACTTTTGGTAGCAGACAGTGAAAACAAATCCGCAAAATGTTAGAATGCCTCCCTCTAATATGGCCTGGGTTAATCCCTACCATCCCCCATCAAAGATTCCTCTGTGACATTCATCTGCATAATCTAAAACTGAGCAGCAAGAGAAATACTAGAATGCTCCTTTGTTGAAGGAAATATCATTCTGGCCTGTGGAGATAGCGGCAGTGCAGCTCAGGCCCGGGCTGCACTCCACCCGAGGCAGACGCAAACAGTAGTCTTGTGACTCTAGGTTGACTTCCTCACACATGCATCCGGATTCAATGTTAGACTAAGGAAAAGTGTCACTGCTGGTCACATCTGATATGGATAAACAACAATGACAAAAACATCCCAGGCCCGAGCGCTGGTCTACCCATGGAAATGGCTATTCGGGCATGGAGCTGAATGAGCCAATGGAGAGAATGTGTCCACACAGAGACAGGAATTTTGCGGACCAAAGCACGCATTTCCATAGTGACACAGCTGTGGCAAATGTCAACATGTAGGCTTGGGCTTGTTTCTACAAAGGCTGTGTAAGCCTACAGAAAACACAACAAAAGAAGAGAAATGCAGTGTCCTTTTACATGAACACCTACTTCCAAGTCTGAAACAAGTGCATCATTTAACATTATTAAGATTTTATTATCAGTCAAAGTTGTACTGGATCCCCCACTGACCATCCAAAACCCTCTACAAAGTTAAAAAGCACTAACAGTATCAACAGATACCAAAACAGTCCTAAAAGAGATGCCAGCCACTTTTGTACAAACAACACATCTGTCAGGACTCTTGAGTCATTTTTGCAGTTTTACTTCTCATTTTAGAACAAAACTCCTATAATAATATTATAACTCCTGTATTGGAATATGATGAAATACCAGGGTCCAGCGTTAGCCTAAATTCAACATCAGCCACTAACAAAATTGTTCTGCGGTATGTTAAGTTTGTCTGCCAACCTCCCTGTAAAACATGTATCCAACTTAACTTTTTGCAAATTAATAAGCATTTTGCCTAGTAAAATAATGAGCAAAGCAGCTGAATTGTAGATTCCACCAGCCAGCCAAGTGGCCACTGCAGATGTTGATAAACTTTCTGTTCCAGAATAATATTCCCCTCAGACAACAAATTGCAAGCAGTATACACACATCACATTAAAATACTGACAAGTCACTCAAAGACACTGCAAAGACTACACTCAAATCTACAAATCTATTAAAGACAGCATTGTCAACCTTCTGATTTTAAAAATGATTTAAGAAAAATCAGAGATTACACAATACAGCCACACCCCCATCTCCTGACAAATCTATAAGCATAAATCTACTAAGAAATGGTCACTTTTGCTAAATTCACACCACATTTCACATGATCTCAGTAGAAAGATCTCCGGCTAGACTGTACTAGGCTACACCCCCGAGAAGTGGGGCAATGTTATTTATTATAGCACGGCAGTCTCCTCTGGACTAAAGAGAGAAAGAGTAACATATCACTATCATCACTGCCATTGTGTAGTGCATACAATTGGCTAAAACTATATGGAAGAAGCAGTTCCAGAGTTTTGGTGCATGAGCCAAGTGCCCGAGTTAGCTGCATAGCTGCATGATTTCTCTGTAAACTGCACTGAAGACAATACTCCTTTTGCAGCTACCTATCTAACGTTACACAACGCAGCACGGCTGCTATCAGGCCATTCGCACTGGATACAACTGCAAAGCACTATTACCTCAATACATAACTTAAATCAATAAGAAACGTAGCTAACTAACTGGTTGGTCCTCTACTTGCCAAGCAGCTATTTAAGAATCCGATCACTATTTAGCAGGAAGGTGTAACGGAATCCCCGCAAGCGCAGTTAGCCAGTTTCATCGAAACTCTCTGATGTGACATAGCCCAAGTCATGGGAACACTATGTCGCAAGCTATTAATACGGCCTTTTAACGCCCCAAATAAAATTTTGCTGAACAGACTTTCGCGGTACCAATGCAACAACGCTACGAACATGAGAGCAGTGGATGTCACGAAAACGCAACGAACACAGACGCAAGCTAGCCGGTACCTTGGGTCCGTAGCATTCCCCACTTTGACACTCGCCCACTGGCAACACAGAGCTAGGTAGTCGCTTGCTTGCTAGCTAGCAAGCTAACGCAGTTTCCATTGAATACATCAGTTTTATCAGTATTTACCCAAATTGCTGGGTTACAGTGTTAGAGCACTTCGAAAAAACATGCACCATATCTTAACATTTATGTACCCTACATCATATTTATCGCGTGATGGACAATTACCTATGCAACGTATAAAAACCTGAAATCCCTATGTCCGTTATCGGACGTGCAGCCAAACCTACTGGAGAATTCCGGTTATTACGCTCTCATTTCCCATTTATTTTCCTATTTCTTCCACAATTATTTGTGAACAAGACTGAGAGTGACCTAGACTGAAGCATCACTCACTGATTCAGGCTTGAGAACCGAAGAAAACAGAAGGAAGGAAACCGCCAATAGCTCGTCCTGCGTTAGCATAGGCGGATGCGCCTGTTTCCATAAGCAGAGATTAAATTGTCTTCGTACTCCGAAATGTGTGTTTCGTGACAAAAATGACACATGTATTGGTAAGCATATATTAAAGCTGTGGGCTAACTATTTGCGAGGGTTCGTTGACCAAATGTTGGGGCAAAGAGAATGGACGTACATCAGAGAGGGACGTGTCCGATAATGGGCGCATTTTAGTTATATTGGTACTAAGCAGGCTACGCTAGCTAAATAGCTAAGTGAGGTAGTGTTAGCTACCCAGTTAGCTCTCTGCGACACGATTCTCATCGCCGAGGGAAAGCACAAGCAAACGTAACAAGCACGGTGAGATTCCGGTATCGGCCAACAACAGTCAGTGTCACCCTAACCAGGAAAATTACAAACAGCTTCTGTGAAACACTAGACAAAAATGTTAGTTAATGTTAAGTTAATCACCGCATCGCTCACCAGCTCTGGGCATCCACCCTCTTGACAGCGAATCCCCTGTCTGTATGACCAGTCAGTGTCAAGCCAGCTACAGTCAGAAAATAAAACTTCCGGTCATAACTTTCATTATAAAACCCTTTCCGACAAACATGCGTTTCAACACAATTTGAGTAACAAAAAGCACTGATGTAAAATCAATATACATACTAAGAGTTTATTTGCTAAAAATCAAAATGTAATAATACGCAAATATTGTTTTTTCTCTAAAGTCGTACATTTTACGCTTTTATTTTAAAAGCGAAATCTCTTAACTTCCGGTATCCGCCTGACTTCGACCTTTCTCTAGTGAATTTGACGGATCTTTCTGTGAGTGCGTCTGATGAGACGTTTCTTTGGCTAATCTGGGGGGCGCTGTTTCACTCTCATACACACGACAAAAGTTGACACCCTTTACCAAACTAACCCAGATAAATATCATTTAAACATCGTATCAGCAGAAGCAACGGTAAGATGTTGCTTTTGAAATAGCTGTGCATTCTGTCCACGAAACGTTTCAGGAATACAATAGTAGATCACAGTCATGAACTCATGCCTCCAACAATAACTTGTGGACTTTACCGCCCCCAGGTGGCCGTTATGAAGTATTGAGTATAGGATGCAATATTATTAATCAAACGCTGGAGGGCGAGAAAAGCTCAGTGTTTGATTTGTGAAAATTGTTTTTCTTCTTTAGTCATTTTCTTCCTCTGTTTCTCCCTTATTCTGTAGAAATAGATTCTTATGGTCTCTAAATGAAACCATTGTTGTTGTTGCTTGGTGTTTGTGTTCATCTGTTTGTCTGACTTTGCAAGGATATTTGGAACTGAAAATTGAACTGTAAGTCATTCAGCCAGTCTTTCTGCCTGACTCTTGTATCTTCACCTAAACCCCACTCTTATTATTATTATTTTTTTTAATAATCTTTCACAGAGCATTCACAGACATTTCATACCTCTACGGACTGGTGGTTGTGGCTTTGACTGTTGCACTCCATGCCACAGCTCTCATCATAAGCTGCTAAACAAGAGCACTGGCTAATTAACTCTTCATGTTTATGTTTATGGCAATTTAATTAAGGTGCAAGGTCTTCCCACCACTGTCTACAAATCTCTTCCTAATGAATTGCATGTAAAGACTACTACTAGACTGCTAATGTATTTATAAGCTGACCCCCAGTAGCAGGCTTTAAAATGACACTCTTATCTTGAGACACAGACAGTGCAATAGAATAAACTTAAATTTCTAAATCACCAGCATTACACGCAATACAAGTAGATGACATTCAAGCAGATCACTGAAATAAACTCTCTGTAGAACATTGTGTGCTGCTGCACTGGTAGCCCACCACTACCAACACGCACTGTGACACTGCAGGAAAGTGTGGAGGTGTGGCATGCACAAGCCCTGAATATAGTGCCACTTGTAGGAGGGGCAAGTGCTGTGTTGGGACTGGACGCCCTTCAAAAGTCTCTGTCCCTGACCTGCTCGGTCCCACTCAGCCAGGCTAGTTGAGCACGACGGACCACGGCAAACTCCTCTTGACACCATGGGACTCACACACGACCCCAACTTCCAGAAGCTGCAGCACTGGTACACAGCCCATGCGCTGAACCTCAACATGAGGCATATGTTCGATGCTGACAAGGAGAGGTTCCACAAGCTGAGGTATCCATCCCGTTCAAACTCATGTTGCATTTTGTCTGTAAATATACAATATAGTGAATGCATTTATATTTACTGCACTGTTCAATAGTGGAATATGTAAGATGGTTTTCTATTCATCTCCTTTCCTAGACAACCTCAGCTAAATTTCTACACCTTGGTACACCTTGTTTAAACTTCATTAAAAGTGTAGTTGCAAACTAGTTGCTAACAGTGAATTTGAATGCATCACAGAACTGCAAAAGATTGGTGTATTGCATCAACATTTTCAACTTTATATGTTCCCATTCAGACAGTGTCACAGTCTTTGCACTGTCTTGCTCATGTGATGACTTTCTGTGTTTGGACAGCACCACCCTGAAGACGGATGATGGTGACATCCTGCTGGATTACTCCAAGAACCTCATCACCGATGAAGTCATGAAGATGTTGGTTGATCTGGTAAAGTCCTTTGCACCAAAATGATTCGCATTCGTTCAAATGCTATATTTGCTAATGAGCTCCCCGAGTCATTATGTCCGCTCAACACACTTTTATCAAGAGCTGATGTGGGCAGCGGTCCAACATGGCAGATTTGAACTTCTGTCTGACTGGAAATCTGATCATTCAAGTGTGCATGCATTCATTTGACACATGATGTCATCAATATACAGTATATTTTATCAACTGCATGCAAATGGGATCCATTCATGTGCTGTAGTTTTGAATAATAAGTCTATTTGAGTAGATGTTGAGTTGATGAGTGTAGTCCTGCCAAGCCATTTCATTACTTAGATTTACATTTTGGGAATTTAGCAGATGCTGTGATCGACTAATGTATCTATTTTCTTATATTTTTTCAGGCCAAGTCAAGAGGAGTGGAGGCTGCCAGGGAGAAGATGTTCACTGGAGAGAAGATCAACTTCACTGAGGTGCACATTTTTTTAATCCAATTGCAGCTAGAACCAGACTTATGTTGATGTTTACCCCTAGACGTGTATCTTGCCGGGGTGAAAAGGCATCTGAGACTGCATTGACACCATGCGACAGCAAATCTCGTTACACATGAAATGCTTCTTGGCAGAGTGGCTAATCCAGGGAATACATTTGCTTACACTTTAGCCACTGCAGTGATAAAATAGGAAGCAGAAAAAGGGCTGTTACTTTGCCATACAACACATCTGCACTGATCCCAGCCAAATTAACCTACGTTTTTGAACTGACACTATTATATCAAAACTAAAAGCATTGCACCCCTGTGTTGTTTAATGGATATTACATTTACTTTTTAGGCAGTTTGCTGATGCTCCAATTCAGATCAAATTACAACAAATGCACTTAAATTCCCATTGCATTTGTGTTATTAACCCTTTCTTGTCCTTAAAGGGCCGCGCCGTGCTCCATGTGGCTCTGAGGAACCGCTCCAACAAGCCCATCATGGTTGACGGCAAGGATGTGATGCCAGAGGTCAACAAGGTTCTGGAGAAGATGAAGGGCTTCTGTCATGTGAGTTGAAAGTGACCCAAGAGACATGCAAGTCCTTTTTTTGTTATCCTTTTCTCCCTTTTTCTAAACATCCACCATCATTACACTTTGTTGAACATCTGGTGTATTCGTGAGTTTAGCCATCTAGCTCGTGACAGTTTTTATGCAGCCGTCACTAATTTGCATGCAAATTGGGTTAATGTTGATGATGATTGTGTTTATCCATTTTTGTTGTGTAACACAGAGAGTTCGCAGCGGTGAGTGGAAGGGCTACACAGGAAAAGCCATTACAGATGTTGTCAATGTCGGCATCGGAGGATCTGACCTTGTGAGTGCACATATGATTCATATTTGTGGGAGGATGGATTCATTATATGCTATTGAACATAACTGCTCAATAGATTATTTTAGTCCGGACCAACAACCCTCATCATTTACTGTTGGCTGTCCTCGTACTCTCATATTCATTCATCAACACACATACACAGCTGCTGGTCACATATGCTAAAATCTGAAATGACATTTTTATTTTTGTTGCTCTGCAAAGAATTTTGTAATGAGGCTGCTTGTGAAAGAGCTTTTGAAGTAAATCTGATTTCTTTTGTCCTGAATTTTAGGGCCCACTGATGGTGACTGAAGCCCTGAAGCCTTACTCCAAGGGTGGCCCCCATGTGTGGTTCGTGTCCAACATTGATGGAACGCACATCGCCAAAACCCTGGCAAAGCTCAATGCTGAGACTACCCTCTTCATCATTGCATCCAAGGTGGAAAATGTTGCATATTGCACCAGAATAAAAAATGATCTCCTTCACCAGCCAGCAAATGGAATAATTTCTAGTTTTTACCATAGTTAATAGCATGTGATAGCACCTCCTAGACCTGACATAATAAGGAAGTGAAGTTTCCATTCAAACAGAGAAACCTGGTGGTGCTGCAGGGGTGTAAACCATGTCACACTCCTGCAAGGCCTTCAAGCCAATGTTAAGTCAGCCAACACTCATGGCTAAATGTTTTTCACATCAGCCTTCCAGCCTTGGCACACAGAGGTGGTCGGGGCAGCCAAGCCTCAAGGAAACTGAATGGTCACTCCAAAATGGTTTAAATCCATTCAGGACATTTTGGTCATTTTCATTTCATTTGTCAGTATTTGAAAAACAAATGATTTTGTCCTCAAAACATCTACTTTGTCTACTAGAGTGTCTCATAGCTTCAATATTAACTCTGTAATTTGCTTTATTACATGGAAGCATTTCTTTTGTAAGGGTGCAAGCTAATTTTTAAAGGAAGAGTTCACCCAAAACACCAAAAAATATATTTTCCTATATTATTATATATTTTAATCTATCTATCTACATATTTCTGTGTGATTTGGTGAGGTCTGTTGCAATCTCCTCTGTCTCCTGGCACTCCAATACAATGGGGTATTGCTTTGTGGAGCTCAAACAGTTAAAATGTACATGTGAAAAACTCAACAGACATAATCCACAGCCCTCGGGAGCAAAAAAATGTATCCGGAACTATTTCCTGTGTCTCTCGTCCCTAATTTGTACTTGTTGGAAATCTTGCCAAATCACACAGAAACTATCTGGATGGATAGATTGCACTATAGGGGTAAGTGGGAAAAGATGCTGTTTGTGTCTTTTGGGTGAACTGCTCCTTTAAATGAGAGGCTTTTTCATTTTGGAATAAAACTCCTTGGTTGCTGTTTTCACACATTATTGTCAAATGACAAAAATTGTGTTGATGCTAGTAAACACTTATCTTTCTGTGTGTGTGTGTGTGTCTCTCTCGTTGTTACTTT
>OMLF01011871.1:0-16426 GCA_900302615.1 Holocentrus rufus
TGGGGGGGGTTGGATGACTACTCCTCGAGCACCGTGGGCCTTGGAACGCCAACAAGAGAGAAACATATGAAATCAATTTCTCCCTCTCTCCCCTGGTCGTCCCTCCCCCTTCCCCCTTTCCCCTGTGTCACCTCAGAGAAGTGAGCCAGTGTTGCAGAGGGACCCAGCCCTGCTCTCATTATTAATGGAATTATTGGAGCATATGGCATCACTTAGGGCCTCTTCCCCCTCTCATAGGCTGGACTAGCAGAAGATTTCTGTAAATCTCTTGTTTTCCTCTGATCTCACTTTTTTTGCGCCCCTATAAACAGACAGTGTGATTGCAGGCTTACCGCTGCACTGCTTATCTCACTGTGTTGACAAACTTGTGATGTGGCAGAGCTGATTTTCTTTAAAACCCTTCCAGTGTAAGCGCAATATTGACTGAAATAGATTATTAAAATTGGCCGATGCTTATGGCGCAGCCTTTGGGGTTATGGCAAAGATCAAACCAAACCAACATTTCATAGCTGAGTGAATTTGGATCCAACTTTGTGGCAGAGCAGAGTCTAAAAATTGTACTGTAAAAACTGAGGGGCCCATCTTCCATCTGTGCTGCCAACAGAGGTCAAATGCGTCATTACAACTACTGCACTTACTGCAATTGGTAGCATGTTTTTTTGTGCAATGCAACTTTTTGAAGACTTTTTAATGCTTTTTGAGTATTTTTTATACATATGAGCAGTAGAATAAAGTAATTCTAGACTTTATGATTTAAAGTCAATACAACTTTGTTGATATGATTATAAAGGGGATCATCCCTGAACCTAAAGACGATGTCGACCCATTAAATTAGCTTCAAAAACTGGAAAATTTTGTGATGACTTGGTTCTACCAGAAACCCAGAAAGTACCTGTGAGCGTCTTCACCGAACACTACACTTGAAGCTTTTACCTCTCTTATTCAGACTTGAGGAAAATTCAGCTCAAGTAACAGAACTGCTACTTAAATAAATATATCAGTAGTCTTTCCACCAATGCATGCCAGGCTGTGTCAGATGCTGCTGGGCCTGAGGCGCTGGGTGCTTTGGGGACACTGACATCATGCTCTGGACAGATCCCATCATCTCCCCATGGCCGAGCAGACCACGGCACCGAGGAGACGGAAACAGATAGCATCACAGAATTATTACTCTCCGTCTGAGATTTGATTATTATTGCTCACTTTGCTTCAGCCGTGCCTGGCATAGAGTGACAATCTCTGGCTCGTGGTGCATTTTTTTGGACAAGAAGTAAGAGAGCGTGTATAAACATGTCATGGGTTAGTATACCTGACTAGATAGAGATGACGCACGTTTCGGAGAGGTATGTGCAGGGGCCCAGCATGCCAGAGGTAATTTGTAGTAGGAATGTTTTCATTAATTTTCTTTATCCTCTACGGAGTCACCGGTTCGGCAGCCTATCCCAGCGTACACTGGGGCAGAGGGCAGGGAATTACACCGAATGGATCACCAGTCCATCACAATGCGATCACAATCGCACCTGTGGACAATTTAGAGTCTTCAATTGTATGAATTTGTGGCTGTGGGAGGAAACCCACAGGGAGAACAAGCAAACCCCACACAGAACGTGACGGGTTGGTCTGTTCCTGCCTCGAGGCGACACTGCTGACCGCTGACCCCTGTGCAGCTCAGTATGAACACATGTTGTACTATTCAGACAAAACAGTTCACCTGTGCAGTGAAGAAGGCTGGAGTGAGGGAGCCGGAGGGCAGCGCGGGGCTGTTGAGGGCGATGGAGCCGATGTCGCTCCCTGCGAGCAGCAGGGACGGGGCGGAGATCTCCAGAGCTTTGGGCTTTTTGCTTTTTGGTGGGAGTCCATCTCCTTGGATACTACTACTGCTACTTCTGCCACTGCTGCTGCTGCTGCTGCCGCCCCTCTTCTCGGGAGGCTGCAGGGCGCGCTCCCTGTGCCCGGAGGACAGGTTGAGAGGCTGCGCCCCCTGGTCAGAGTCCTCCTCCTCTTCAGCCACGGGGCTCCAGCTCCGCCCGGGCTGGGGGGCGTGGGTGTGGGGGGAGGACGGGGAGCGGGAGAGGGGGGAGAGTTTGGACGGCCCGGAGGTGACGTAGCACTCAGGCTTGGCGGAGGGAGGGGACATCCTCTCGTTGGCGTTCGCGCCGAAGCGGATGACGGAGCGCGGCTCCTCGTGGCGCTCCCGGAGGGCCCGCAGCAGCTCGGGCTGGTTATGCAGGGGGCTGATGCTGAAGGAGGAGTAGAGGCCCGAGCGGAGGTAGTCGTTCCGACACGCCTGCGCCCCCAGGGCTGCCAGGGTCCTCCTCTGGGCCTCTTCCTCCTCCTCCTCTTCCTCCTCCTCCTCCACCTCCAGCTCAGGGGCCTCTCCCTCCTGGAGGGGCAACCGGCCGGATGCCAGACCCATCTCCACCGCCTGGGGGTCCATTTTCAGGATCTCAGGGAAGGACACAAACTTATAGACAAACTTCTGGCCGATCACCTTCTTGATGATGTTCTGCAAAACAGGAGAGCAGAATTAGGGATTCACAGGGTGCAACAAAAAATCCTTTTCTTTTATATGTAGACTACCTTAAATGGATCACTTTTTACTAATCTATAAAATAGTCTATAATAATAATAGTCTAATCTATAAAATAGTAATAACACTTCCCATGTTGATTATCACAGGGATATTTTGATTTGACCACATTTCCGGGCTAAACGACTGTATGTCACGTGAGTCTACTGACCGGTGCAAAATGCACTAGTGAAATGACTCTTTTGTGCGAGTGCACTGTATCAGAGTTGTAGTTTTACTGTTGGTGTGATGAGAAAAGAGGAAGTGGAAGTATCTGCCAGTGGAGATTGTGGGTTTAAAAAGAAGAACAACAAAAAAAACCCCATCCTAGTACTGCACTGCCTGAACATACCTTTTCAGGCAGTGCTTTTTAGTGTCATTTGAATGGCAGATGACATTAAAAAGAGCGGAAAGTCGTTCCATTTCCTGGACATTTGCAGTGTAAGCAGGTGTGAGATGGGTGGACTCACCTTGTCGTAGTAGTAGCGCAGGGCTCTGCTCAGCTTGTCGTAGTTCATGTTGGTCTTGTTCTTGCGTAAACCCCACAGCTTGGCCACCTCCTCTGACTTGAGGAGCTTGAACTCCCCGTCTGTGGACGTCCAGCAGATCAGGTGCTTGTGACTCTGGTCCAGCAGCAACTGCAGCAGGAACTGCCACAAGGTAATGGCACTGTCCATACCTGGAGCACAGCAGGAGGATGACATCATCAGCATGGGACTTAAAATAAACTCTCAGTGCTTCCAAGTTTGGTTCACTTGGTCCAGAGGATGCAACATTAAAATCGAATTTCTTATTTCTGAGAACGTGAAAGTTGGTGTAATGTGACTTTTCTCCTGTGATCTTGATCCTTTTCAAAGAGAAAAGGGTTTCAAGGCGACAACTATATTATTACAGTGATACAGATGTTTCAGTATTTAAGATTTTTGAGCAAGTAAAAATATTTTAATTGAAAATCTGAGATGTTTCATATTTGCTCAATTTGAGATGGATTTTTTTTTCTTTTATATAATGCGCAATTTAATTTAATGGCCTGTAATTGGGCACCGCACTGGAATACCAGTCGCATAATGTTCAGAAGCCCATTTAAAGCAGCCACCACTGCAATAAAATTATTTTATTTGAATGCACTTTGAGAAATGAAGCAGTTCATATGACAATTTTTCTCATGCTTTTTTTTTTAATAGAATTTATTGTGCAACTTTAGCTTTTGCCAATAAGGGCGGATGACTAAATGGAACATCACCACTCAGTGACTTCAACAAACGCAGGCACAGCGTCATAACTACCTACACATACACAGTGGCAAACTGCCAAAAGCTACAATGACAAAATCAGCACAAAAGTCAGCATCAGATTGCCTAAGCTCTGATGAAATCACACTTTGCGGCCCTTCACATCCTCCGGCGCTCATTATTTTCTATGTGTCAGGACTTGTGTATTCGTGGAGACTGTTTTGACCAAGAGGAACTGCAGTTTCACCTCCATTGAAAACATCTTTTTTCCCCCCCCTGATTTCTGTCTTTCCAGTGCGCTTTACACCATGCAGACTATATTAGGTTACTGGCTGAAGAGGTAGTGGCCTATTTGAGCTGTAACATGTGGTGTAAGGAAGAGTAGACCGGTGATGAATAGAACAGTGTGTGTTGAAGAGCGCAGTGTAATGTAGCAGCAGCGGCAGCAGCAGAAGAAAAAAAAATATAAGGAGGAACAACAGCTCAAGCCAGAAATATGCTGCGGTTCAACCTGGCCCTCTCTCCACAGGAAGTATGACGGGCCCAGGGTGGGTTATTCCTTTAATAGAGGAATGTGCAGCCTCCCAGCTCCTGTCTGCCTGCCTACTAGAAGCACACACATTTACTAGGAGACTGTTTCTGTCACACACAGAGACAAACACTGATTGACCTGATTGTGTTTTATTCTTTTCTGTCTAATCCTCAGATGGGAAGAGGGATGGGTCAGTGATGCTGAATAAAACCGATAACTGGCTGGCCATATCTCCCTGTCTCTCAAACACACACACACACAGAGAAAGAGAGAGAGAAAGAGAGAGGGAGAGGGCTGAACTCATTTCCGACACAACCTATCCCCTGAGTTTTCTATCTGCCATGTGAAACTACAAAACTGTCAAAGTCAGGACTTCCTCCTATTCTACTTTCAAGGACAAATGGCGAGGAGAGGGGATCCCACAGCAGGGGAGCGTTTCCCCAATTCCTGCCACACTTCCGTCAAAAATCCCAGCGGGACTGGGTCAAAAGATCAAATCATTGTCCCCTCTCCCCGCTCCGCCCTGCAGTCCACTCTGAAACCAGACCGAATTTGGACCTAAAACATTGGTAGCAGATGTAAAATTTGCCAATGCAGCACCCAACAGTTGACAGACCAATGCAGCAGTGTGAGGGCTGTGCAGACATACAGTACAGTCACTCTATGAAACCTCAATGCAGCTGTTGGGTCAACAGAAATTTTTTGTTAAGTACATAAAAGAACATAAAAATGGAATAAACCGCTATAAAATACAGGATAAAAACTGAATACTGGGTATCGCACATATGCTATATGAATATTATAGGAATATTATTACCATTAGGAGGTTTAAAAATGCCATAGAGCCCAATGAAGTGGGCTCATTATAAAATCACTATTCAGACACTGTAACTTCCTATAGGAATATTATACTATAGTGGTTTTCGTATAGGGATGAGGAGCCTGTTGCAGATGCTCGGACTGAAAAGTCAAGCTGCGCACAAAGCCATCCAGTGTGTTGGTTGAACGGAAACTCCTAATGAGATTAGATGGTGTGTGCAGACATTACTTAGCCATGACTAAATCTGCTCTCTTCCTGTTCGCAGACGGTGGAAAATTCAACAAGGCCAATAAGAAAAGCATCTCTAAACGCGTCTCGGCTTTATAGCTTTTTTTTTTCTCTTCTTTGCGACTCGCTCTGTCTGTGTTTGTTTGTCTCTGCCACTTCACAAATTTCGGGTCCCGGTCGCGCTATTGTTTATGTATCCAGCGTCTAAAGCTGAAGTAGGCTATACAGCTCTCAAGAGAGGTCTGGATCACTATTTCATTTCTGCCCCACTGACTCATTTTCAAGATGTTGCTCGGACCGGAAGATGGTAGAAATGTGTGTAGGATAAAACAAAATCTAGATAGCTAAACTTACATAAAACTGGAGAACACGGTCAATCCGATATCTTACACATAAAAGCCAAAACCTATCCTTTACGGACATGTTATTATTAATATTTCAAATGCAGATGCGGTACTAACAACCGCGCATAATTTCACTTTTATGCTCAAGTAAAGCCATCTATTACCAAAGTACTACTGTTCCTAGAAAGATGAAATGTTTAATTCTACGTTACCTGCGATCTCTACTTGGTCTTTCTGTCCTTGAAACTTTATGATGAAATTCGTATGATTCCTTGTTTTTCCATGCTTACTTCTCGTCTACACAGTTGTGCTGGACTGAAATAGGATCCTGGGCTTTTTCTTTTTCTGAGCAGGAAGTTGGAGCAGGCAGACACAGAGCCGGCTGACTTCCTCTCCCCTACGATTCCCCAGGCGGTTTGCCGTCTGTGTAAACACACTTTTCCTCCCCTCCTCTTCTTCTCTGCCTGCCCGCTGATGGCCAGGAATACTCTGTTATAGCACACATGGTAATATAGGAGCTCCTAGAGCCCTCTGACTGACTGACATCATCACTCTGCTCAGCAGTGTGCTGCCTTCAAGTGCTCCTCGTAACTCAACCACTTCCGAGTTCAGAAGTTGTAACGAATCGTCGGAGAACTGACGTGGTTTTCGTCGAAAGCTATCATCCTGTAACACTTTGTTTTTGTTTTGCCGAAGATTTGATAGTCACGTATTTGGCGATTTCATTAATATTTCTACGCGTGACATCTGCAAGCCAAACAAAGAAGGAAAACAGAAACATGCAAACAATTCTGATTATTTACACAGAATGCCAAACAATAGTATAGAATAATAGCATCCATCACTTTGTACCATAATTTGTGAACATTGACGCTCTCTCTAAAACGGCACGTCTCCCTGCCTCAGAGTATCAGAAAATTCCGTCTTTCTCTGTTGTATTTACATATTTGGTCATGTGTTCGAGTCACAATTGTGATGTTTCCGATCGCAGGTAAAGGCAGCAGTTGTCTGCCGCTAGGAGGTGCTGCATTTATGCACATCTCTCTCTCTCTCTCTCTCTCTCTCTCTCTCTCTCTCTCTCTGTAACTAGGCCTATTTGTGATTTTCATAGATATGAAAAATCTTGGCTTGTTGGCAGAAATTTTCTAATTCCTATATACACAACATATATGACTGATCAGATTATCTACCTGAATAACTTCCTCCTATAAAATGTCACATTACAAGTTAACCACTTATTGAGTGGTCTTCCTGAGTCTGTGCTGCATTCAGGGTCCAAGGGAAAGATAGTAGATTCGAGTTTTTTACCTGTTTACAACAGGCTGCTGACATCATCTTTCATACTGTAAATACTGCTTGAAACTGCCTTTTTATGTCAGTTTTAAGTGTTTATACTACTTGGATGTCTGAGGTTTGGTGATGGACCCAGATTTCTAGGCTGGGCATATAAAGACTAAGGAATTGGCCAATCTGCAGCCAAGTAACTGTAGGCTACATTAATTTCAAATTCACAGTATATACAGTTTTCATCACGTCATTCTGTGGTCGTATATAACGGCAGGATTTGGTGGGCACTGCAGTCTCCAGTGTATCTGTCACTCACTAAATGCATGTCTGCTAAGTGCGAAAAAGCAGGTACCAGGTAGTCTGCATATAACTTTAACCACCGCGTTTTGGCGCTTTTAAAAGTCCCAATTCAGTGCTCTGCGCTCATTGTGATTTTACGATTATTTCCTTATCAAGTGAATGCAGCAGCATATAGGTTTCGTCCGTCTGTGACCCTTGTAGTCACTGATACCAGATAGGTTTACTGAGGCGTGGCTCCCGAGCAGTGGGTCTGATTGGTGGGTGAATTTTAGGTGTTGAGGATGGTACTTTGGAGAGCGGCGGGCCGTGCGATGCTCACTACAGCACTACAGTCCCGCTGAAGCGCAATGCCTCGTTACACCGTCCACATCCGAGATGAGTGGTTGGCAGTGCCCTGTCGAGATACCACCAATAGCATCCAGTGGCTTGGGTACGAGGCTCTCAAACGTTACGTGAAGAACAAACCGGACAATGGGGGCATCCCAGCTGTGAGGGATATTCGTTTTGTTGTGCGGAGGTGCCAGGGTTTGGGTTTGCTGGACGCGGATGACACCATCGATGATGTTCTGGAGGATAATGACTTTGTCGAGCTCGGTAATAACCTTATTTATGGGGGAAAAATAGTTGTATAAAATTGTTCTTATCAGTAGGGAACTTCTAGTCCACTCCAGGAACTTCTAGGCACAGGAATTGTCCAATAATCATATTTTCTTATTTGCTATTTATCCTGTATTTCCAGCCATCGAAGGGGATACCATGTCTCCTGACTTCATCCCCTGCCAGCCTGGAGTTTCTCATCTGTATCCTTACTATTGTTGTTGTTTGGCATCATTTCCATGTGCACACAGCAGTGGGTAGTATTTAATTTGATTGATTAAGTCAATTTAAAAATCCTTTGGTAATGTCATTACACTGTTGAATTCAATTGTGGCCAGCATTAGCCTAAAAAAGGAAGAACAAAAATCTATTTCCGTAAATGTGTCATGGTCAGCCTTGTGTTTTATAATATCAGTGGTTGTGATGATACTATATATTACTCAGTATTATTCTTAAACTGTGTCAAATAGCACAGCAGCATATAAAGAACCTGAAGATGTAAGTATTACAGATTTCTACCACTGTCTTTTCAAACCTGCATTAGCCAAGCTTGTGTAACACACATCTCCCTGTGCAGTATCTTTATTTGGATGGCAACAGCCTGACATCAACAGATCTGGTCAATCTAGGCAGAGGACTATACAAGATAAAGGTAATGATCAACAAATTCTATTTGTTGTTATGGCTGGCCCATGGTAATCGTTGACTTAATCATCCCCCCTCTACCAAAATTTCAGCTGACTCCAGCAGCAGAAAGCAAGGTTGTGCAATCCAGAGAGCTTTTGGACACCATTGTCAAAGAAAACAAAGGTTAAGACCAACTGAAGCGTAATACTGTCTTTTCATAAGTAATGCGTAACTGCTGTACTTGAGAAATCATCTGTCGTCTTTGTCTCTCCTTCTACAGTCGTGTATGGAATCACAACAGGTTTTGGCAAATTTGCCCGGACTGTCATTCCTGTCAGCAAACTCAAGTACAGACTATATTTAGTATTTCACTTAATTTTCTGTTTCATATTTTCAATGAGGAAGTCAGGTACTTTTGCGCTGATGTCATGTACTTTCTTTTCCACAGGGAGCTGCAGGAAAACCTGGTGCGGTCACATTCAGCAGGTGGTTATCTTTTCACATGCTTAACACTCTCACACTCATTCTTTGTTTCCCTTAACTGCACATTCGGTTCAATTTTTAACAGCTGATACCTGAATGTTCCTTGCGACATGTTGCTGTGTATATGTCTGCATCGTTAATTTGACGCTGTGGCATTTAGGTGTGGGAAACCCGCTCAGTCCCGAGAGGACCCGCATGCTGCTGGCTCTTAGGATCAATGTTCTGGCCAAAGGGCACAGTGGAGTCTCTTTGGAAACCTTGCACGCCATGATACAGGCCTTCAATGGTAAGCTTGAGGTTGCCCCAGCATCAACCTTACCTTACCTCAGCTGACCTGGGTTATCAGTTTAAGTTGACAGAAACACTGCTGATAGCTTCTTTTGGGAATCAATGCCTAGGGATTCTTGCATCTGACTGTCATATGTTTACTCTGCATTAATAACTTACTTTGCCCTTGCAGCGTCTTGCCTCTCTTTTGTCCCAGAGAAGGGGACAGTCGGTGCTAGCGGAGACCTGGCGCCCCTCTCTCACCTGGCCCTCGGGCTGATGGGCGAGGGTAAAATGTGGTCGCCCAAGAGCGGATGGGCAGATGCCAAATATGTAAGATTTTTAAGGGAACCTGCACAACAACATTTACATATGTGTGCGACATCAGCATAAGTGCTGCAGAAATTTGCCTGGTGCTTTCAGTGATATGTTGCAAGGTCCAGTTGGAAAACATGTTTGCTTTTTGATGACCCTTCACCTTTTACATGTTTTTCTCTCCTTTCATCTATGACCAGGTCCTGGAAGCACATGGACTCAAGCCTATATCACTGAAGCCTAAAGAGGTAATACTTTGAAACCTAGTTATCCCACATATTTGATTTACCTGAGCCGGACAGACCCACTTAGGGCTCTGGGAATGCACTGTACTATCAAGTAGAGAATTTAGAATATGTGCAGTGCTAGTTGTAGCCCATGATCCAAGACTGGAGAAGGAACTATTGATTGGGTCTGTCTGTTATGCACAATCTCCGAGCCTCTGCTAGCCTGTTTTGGATGAAACCCGAATGATGGATTTTGACACCAAGGTCCGACATTTTGAATATAAGCCTGCTTGGCATACCACAGCAGCACCACCAGGCCAACGGGGGCCTAAACTTCACGCTGACTCAAATTTGCCAAATTTGAGGAACGATGCGGTTTACATTGATATACAACCTCTACAACATGAAACTAATTGTCTTGTCACAGCGCCAACGACAATCCAAAAAGTCTCCAAGCAGCATACTTCAAGTAGCTGCAGAAATGTGAAAATCCTCCGTGGTTGTCACGGTGCCATCTTCCCATCTGTGTCTTCCCCGCAGGGCCTCGCTCTGATCAACGGGACCCAGATGATCACTTCCCTGGGGGCGGAGGCTGTGGAGCGAGCCCAGGCGATTGCCCGGCAGGCAGACATCATCGCCGCTCTGACACTGGAGGTGCTGAAGGGAACCACCAAGGCCTTTGACAGTGGTGAGCAGCAGCAGTGAACAAATCCAAAACTTGACCGGGTGATTTACCTCAAACATGGCAATGCAGGACTGTAAGATTCTCGAGACTCTCTGTCCCATTCTGTACCCTTTTTTTGTTCTGTTGTACAGACATCCACGCACTGCGGCCTCACCCAGGACAGATAGAGGTGGCCCTGCGCTTCCGTTCACTACTGGACTCCGATCACCATCCCTCTGAGATTGCAGGTCAGAGGGCAGATCCAGATGAGTGATTGAACATTACATAATGGTCATGCATACCTGTTATTATATTGTAGACACTTTCAGGAATGTTAATGCCTGAAACACAGCCTTGTTGGGTACTCCTGTGACGTGTATGTGTGTGTTTTCCCAGAAAGCCACCGGTTCTGTGATAGAGTCCAGGATGCCTACACCATGCGCTGCTGTCCTCAGGTAACCTCATTGTCGTCAAGCACCGTCGTCTTCAATCCACAGGAGCATTTTGTATTTTTCAAATATTGTTCAGCCATTCTCAGCATTGTGTCCTCTCTCCATCTGCAGGTCCACGGTGTTGCCAATGACACAATAAAATTTGTGCAGAATATTATCAATACAGAAATCAACAGTGCCACGGACAATCCTGTATCCTTCTCTGACCACGTGGCTAGACAATTGCAGCAAGTGTTGTGCTATTCTTACCTGTAATGAAGATGTAATGCTCTTGTCTCTGCGCATTGTCATTGTAACTGTGTTAAAACATAAATTTGTGGTTCTGACCCATATATGATCTTGGATTAAGTGGTGCTCGGCAGTGATTATTTCCTTAATGGATTTATAAGATGGTGTTTGCTGAAAGAGGAGAGACTATTTCAGGAGGGAATTTCCACGGAGAATACCCAGCTAAGGTATATGTAACAGTTATTTGTATGATAGTTGTGGCTGTCCAAAATAAAATGTATTTTTTGGTATTTTTCTTTGATTTTGCTCTTCTTGAACCACCTCTTTCATTGCCCTGTCCTCTGCTTAGGCTCTAGACTTCTTGGCCATTGGAGTCCATGAGCTGGCCTCTATAAGTGAGAGGAGGACCGAGAGGCTGTGCAACCCGTCTCTGAGCGAGCTGCCTGCCTTCCTTGTCAATGAAGGAGGACTGAACTCAGGCTTCATGATCGCTCACTGCACCGCTGCTGCCTTGGGTTGGTGTGCAAAGTCTTTAGTGCTTCATCACATATCATGTCCCCATGTTTTAATACACATATGCACGAACAGATGAGTCCAAAATGAGATATTTACCGAAAAAAAATTTTAACTTGCAAATTAGAGGTTAATATTTAAGTTGAAAATATCTTAAGATCATTACAAAATAGATTTTGAAATATTGTGTCTATTGAATTGTTGACTTGCACTGATTAAATTTCCAGTATTATTTTTCCTAAATATGTAGGGTTTTGGAATCAAACTCCTCACTTCATCATGTGCATTTGTGTCCTTCATTGTTCTGTAAAGCACTTTGTGCTGAAGCTGTTTCTTGAATTGGTTGACATATTTGAATGAATCGATGGAATCTGGCCTGATTCAAATCACTTGTTTTGTACTGTGTCTAGTCTCAGAGAGTAAAGTCCTGTGCCACCCATCTTCCGTGGACTCCTTGTCCACCAGCGCTGCCACAGAGGACCACGTGTCCATGGGAGGCTGGGCTGCTAGGAAGGCCCTGAGGGTAGTGGAGCATGTGGAGCAAGGTAATTTATTTTCATACATGGGGTGTTGTAAGCATACTATATCTTTATAACTGGCAACCACAAAAAACTGCATCAAACTGATAATTAATGTAACAGGTTGATGCAGAGATGCAGTTTAAAATCTATGATTAAATTAGTTATGGTTTTCTAATGTTGGCAAGACTCCACTGAAGGCACAAAATAAAGTGTGCTGGTTGACAAAATAACAGAAACACCACATGACTTACTTTAAAGTAATAACTTAGGAACAACAAGAGAAGCTGCCACACAGGTATGTCATATTAAACTGGATGTGAATTTGCAGTATTAGCTTTAAGCAGCTCAGCTTTTAGCGGCTTTAAAAATGATCTTACAATCAACGCTGAATTAAGTAACATGAACAACAAACAGAGATCGGCCACAAAAACTACAATTTTTACTGCAAATATGGACAAAGCTGCATCAGCAATCAGAAGCAGCTACTGAAAGTCAAATGTCACTGGAATTGATTGGCAGGCATTGAAAGGCGTTTGCTACAATATTTATTATATATTAATATTTCACCAAATCTAACTGATATTGTCTTTAATCAGTTCTTGCTATAGAGCTGCTGGCAGCCTGCCAGGGTATTGAGTTCCTCCGCCCACTTCGTACCACCACACCATTGGAGAAGGTCTATGACCTTGTGCGCAGTGTGGTCAAGTAAGTCAAACAGATGTGACCAAGGTACACAAATTTCAGTCCCCTGGAAACATATACCAGATAGTTAATATTTATCCACTGTTCCACCTCTGTTTTCTCTTTCTCTCTGCTCGTCTGCTGTTGACAGGCCATGGATTAAAGATAGATTCATGTCTCCTGACATCGAGGCTGTTCACCGTCTCCTACTTGACCAAAAGGCAAGTGCAAATTCTTGTGGAGGAATTTATTGCAACTGTCAAGATGTATCCACATTATCAGTCTGCATGTGCCCATAAACACCACAAGGATACACTGTAGTTATCTTTTTTTAACGTGCTTGTGTTTATGATGTCATCCAACTCAGGTGTGGCATGTTGCCAAACCTTACATTGACAAGTATCAGACCGAGTACATCCCTGAGTCCCGTCCTGTCTCTCCCACTGCCTTCTCACTGGAGTCTCCAGCGTCACCAAGGAAACGTGTCCGTCATGAGTGAATCCACGCTCTCCTTCCAGAAAATGTTCCTCAGGATCACTACAACACAAAAAAATTTCAGTCACTAAGACTTTCAAATGTAAATGACAACTCAGTCACCAATATTTGTAAAAGCTACCACTATATTTTAGACTTAATTTATACACTGATCTCTTTTAGTAAAGCTTTTGACCACTGACATGTATTACTGCTGTATTTATCTGCGCTTTTGTTGGCCCCTTAACATGTTCCAACTTGAGTTTTTAAGGCCTTATACTACCTCAGCCATTGTACTATATTAATATAAAATCTTTGTTGATGCTTGGTGAAACATTACTCTGATTATATGTACTCTGGCTTAATTGTATGTATGATTACCATCCAAATAATGCCAATTTAAACAGCACAATAATAAAAGTTTTTAAAAGCTGCATCATTTACATGGTGATGTACTCTTTTTTTTTTCTTTAGTGTTTCCCAAATGAATCACAAACTTCAGCTTCAACGACGTTTGACTGACATGGGACTGAATTTCCTTTTGGGGTGGCATATTTCATTTAAACAAATATGCTCCGAACATAAACCAAACATACACGCATGCCTGCACGCATACACTCACACACACGCAGACACACTCACAGACAAACACTATGTGGTGTTTGGGGCTTTTTTGCAAGATTTTTGTCCTGCTGCCATGTTCTTGAGCAACACAGTGAGCCCTTCCAGCTCTTGTAGCATCCGGTTCACCCTGGTCTCTGCCCTCCTTTTGGAAGTAGATAAGGAAAAAGTGAGTTTCCCCACAGGTTGTCAATAAAGCATACCATTATTATTGAATCCTTGCACCTGTTCATTGATCTTCCTCCTGTGTGTTTGGTCCCTTTCTCTGCAGGTTGCAGTGTCCTCAATCAGGACATCACAGGGACTTCTTGATTAGATGACGAGTACAGTCAATATCACAGGTAACATCAGTGCAAAAACACTCTACAAACATGACCACCTGTGGAGTGCTGATGTAATCCTGTAATCCTCATGTTTCCGAGGCCTCGTTTACATGTGAATGTTCTTTATGTTCCCTCACATGATCATTGAAAAAAATCTGATCAAAAAAGAAGAAACAAAATAACATTGAATTCACTCAGGTCATAAGAAACTACCTTTGGCCTTTAGCATATTCGTTCACCAGTACTCTGTGGAAAAAAAAAACAAATAAAAAAAAAACCACTTAAAATAGACACCAGCAAGGAGTAGACGTGGATCCACTTTGCTGAGATTCTAATTCCTTGGATGAGTTAATTGAAGAAGTTGAGCAATGTGTTTTGGAAGCTGTCATAATGTCAGTGTTATTCACTGTGTAGGACCTGTGCTGTAAGATGTTTATGAAATAAAAACACTACTACCAATAGTAATAATATAATAATAATTACAATATTGTATTATTATTACTGTAATAATAACTAACAATAATAATAGTAATAATGAAAAATAATATATAATAATAAATATATAGTATGATTATTATTATATATAATGGGGGTACAACAATGCATGCTGCTCTTCCTCTACAAATAGTTTAAAAGCTTTTATTGAAACAGCTAAATATATATAAAATATTAAGCCACAGGTCTTCATCAGGGCTCATGCTAATAACGTGTTAAAATATTCTGTCAATGAATGTGTTAAGAGTGTACAGTACTATTATTGATGCACAAACACCTTTTCTTTGCTGAGAAAACTACTCAAATGAGAACGGTAACAGCACATGTGTGAGCAATAGGAAAGGATCCATTCGTCCATCAGTTTTCTATACTCGATTATTCCTAATTAGGGCTAGTGTGACGGAGCATATCCCAGCATACATTGGGCGGGGAGTGGATGAACGTTCTAAACAGGTTGCTAGTGGGCGAAAAGCAACAGTCCGCTTTTTTCTAAATATTCAGTTAAAGCAAAAAGTTATGTCCTTCGAGCCGGATTTGAACCAGCGACCTAAGGATTTCAGCTATTTGCCACTACAGTCCTCCGCTCTACCAACTGAGCTATCGAAGGGACGCTGCTATGTGTTGAAAATTAGCGATGTAATCAATTCACCAACAAGTCCAAGTATGCACCCTTTAGGAGACGTTTTTTGGTTTACGTTCCTAAACAGCATTTCTTAATGTATTACTGACGTCGCTATGTTAGCTTATTTAGCATACGGCGATAAACTTTAGTGTGAGAGAAAACACTTTTCACCAATCAAGAACAACTTATTTTGAATCGCTAAGTCACTCAAACTACGCAAAGCTAGGCTATTTTCAAAGTTTTAGTCGAATCTCTGCACCTAAAGCCTAGCAAAACAACAACCTTTAGCTGTTAGGCTAACGGCATCTCATAAACGGCACTACCAAGAAAACGGCTTCTAATGTCACTGGGGAAATGACCGAGCTAATAAACACATGAATGCCTTGATACGTCTCTGTCCATAAACCAACACACACATGCAAGACGGCCTACTTTTTTTCTGCGTTACAATCTGGGAGTCGCAGATATGGACAGTAGATCTGCAGGGCGTTTCTGACGGCTGTGAATAACTACTGCAGCTATGTCAAATGTCGACAGAAGCACATGGCCGCAGAGAAAGCTGTCAAGTTGTAAAGTATTATCCAGTGCAGCTACGCCCCCATCAGGGAAAATTGTAGTGCATGTCATGTTATATCACATTTTGAAAAGTTCTCATGACCTATGAGCCTATGCAAGTTTTTATTACAACCAAGCAGCGAGTAGCAACTAGGGAGGAGGAATACTCTGTGAAATCAGCTGCTGTAATGTGTAATTGGGACAAAGGTGACTGATATATTGACTAGCAGGCATTAGCTGCAGATATTGGCTCATTACAGATGATAGTGAAAAAAATAGCACTTGATATATTTTTAAAATGTTGCCATGCAGACTTCAGTATTTATGTGAGTTGGCATTGTGTGTAACAGAGCTTAGCAGATTTGTGGAGATTGTGTTAAGAAATTTACAACTGTGATATATAAAGCTTCCAGTACATATCTCTATTGCAACTACTTGATTACAAAATT
>OMLF01011871.1:16446-33792 GCA_900302615.1 Holocentrus rufus
AAAAAACTTTTATTATTGGAAGTTTTTTTTTTTACTCTCAAATATTAATATCAGTATCCACCCCACAAAATACAGTATTGGTTCTATAATTTAAGTTTACTAACACAGTACTACAAATAGTTGTAACTTTGTATCATCTATTTGTATGAAATAGGTGTGACTCTTTTGGCACACGTTTTGTTTTGGAATTCTTAAAGTGTTCCCTTCACTTTGAAACATCATAGATCTAGGTCACTGCATTTTTCACTGTCAGATCAAGGAAATTGGCCTTGGGCAGACACATCAGACATGATTCAAGATATAATAATAAATTGTTAACAAGATGTTTAAGCAAGCAATCAGGGGTTATGATCTAGTTTGACATTTTGTAACAGATTAAGCAGCAAATCATGTCAACAAAGTAGTGCTGTAATGACATCTAGCCGATTTACTATTTGAAACTCTTGCAGCAGGAAAGTCATCACTCAGCCTGATGCTGCAATATCAAATGAACAAGAGGTCCAAGAGGCATAAAGAGACAGGGAGTGACAGCAGTGAGGGTTGTATTCTGTGTCTGGAGGTGCAGAACCTTTAGTACATCCAGACCTGCTTGGAAACCGAAGAGGCCATGGATGAGACCCAGCGGACGATGCAGCTAACATAGGATTAGAGGTAACTGGAAACCCCGTGTCTGAGCCAGAACAAAATAATACCATATGACTCTATGAAATGTTTGCCTTCTCACAGACATGTCACAAATGTCAGTGAGTAGCAACCTACATCAGCATGCAACTTGCACAATCACTGCCAAGCAACATTTTTTGAGTAACTGTATCATCAGTCGATGATGCTTCTAAAAACGGTGCAACCTGACGAAAGGTATTTATGGGGATTACAGTTCCAAGGTGGTTTGTGTTGTGATTTCACTTCATGCATTGTTAATGTGAACTCTCAGAAATTCAGGTTTTTGGCAAAGGTTTTTCACAATATTGGCTCAGCTTCCCCAACAGGCTGCGTCTTTTTGACAGAGCAAGTACAGCTGGACACCACATGGAGCCATCCATCCGACACAGAGATTTTTTCTTCCTAGGGGACAAACAGCCCATTAGGCATCAGCTGAGCACCTTGAATACATGTGAAAAGGGGTTAAGTCACTAACTTGGAGGAATAATGGCTAACTGACCTCTTTTAGCTCCTCTTATCTTGCTGCACTTTTCCCCAAACAAAAGCAAAGAGTTGATTTTTGTCATATTTTAATAGCAAAGCCAAAACAAGTCATGTAACATAGATATTGTTGATAGATGCATCATAAGTGTCAAGTAAACATACCATACCACTATAAACTTTGGAGGGAAAAAGGGTTTACTAGAGCCATGTCTGACAACTAGTCTTTACTTGTGTGTTTATTACAGAGTAGTCACCATATGACAAGACTGTTGAATTGTAGGTTCGATATTTCTTATCCAAATCTTGGATGCATCAAAGTTAGCGAATTACACTTACACAGAATCACAAAGGTGGCCAAAATGAGTCTTTTCCCATAAATCTGGAGGAACAGTGAGATCTAAGACGTCTAAAAACAAATAAATATTCCTTTAAAGCTCCTCTGTGAGGGAGAAGATCTCTGGGCTGGTGCTCAAGTGCAAGATGTTCTCCCATGAGGCGTTCAGGGCTGAAAAGCGGGTGAATCTTTCATATGTGGTTACAGAGGGAAAACAGAGCTTTCAGATTATAGCTAACAGCATTTTGCAGTTACATTTAAGACGTTCACGGTTTGATTTAGACCGACTTACAGTGTACAACAGTGTGTCAAACCTTCCTAAGAATTCGTAGATTTCCAACTTTATAATCAACCAGCAGTAAAGAGTCTTTGGGCAAAATCAAAAAGGTACTTTAAATAAATGTTGCACAGATTCCTTTGTACTCAAATTGATCATGACAAATTAAGCCAGTGAAGATGGATGATTGGCTGATTGATAACAGATTTTGGCTTTGGCCAATATTCGTTGTTCTCCCCTCCCAGGATGACATATTCAGTCTCGCATGTAAGAATGTGAAGGAGGTGTACACCACATACCCAGCATGCTGAGCAGAAGGTTGGGAAGGTGCTGGACAGTCTAGAGGAGAAAGCCATGAAAGAAAAAGAACAGAGGCAGAAGTGTGCACTCACTTCTCTTCATTTAAAAAAAGCTCACATTTTTTCATATCTAACCCAATCAGTAGGATTCTGAAGTGAAGACTTAGGATATACATATTACAGTTCCATGGTCCCAGACTGTCCACAAGACTGAGAAGCATGAAGTCCATGGGATTAACACTAAGGGCCTTGAGGATTCCTTGTGCTTCTTCAGTTTGTCTGGGTAAAACCTCTACAGACTTTTTTTGTTATCAGAACTGCCATAAACCTAATTACTAGATTGGTCAATAAACCAGTAAACTCATTTTCTAGTCTTAATGTAGTCATTTCTTACCCTACCTAAGAATACTCTCACTTCTCTTCTACATTTCTCTGACTAATTGCTGTAGTAACCACTAGGTGGCAATGTTGCCACATATGAAGAATTGAAAATTGTATCTCAAGTGGAATCAACACACCTATGCTTTCATTTTCACATTTCAGCACATTTGTAAAGGCATATAATCCTGTCTAAGAGGTCTTAGTTATGTCTGGTCTTTTTATATACTGAAAAAAGTACAGCAAGCAACATAATGAGTAATAATAGGACCTAAGTGTAAGTACAGATCTAAGTATAGCAAGCAAAGTAATAATAAGATCAAAGTGGCTCATATCTCATTGAGACCTAAGACTAATTTTGACTGCACACTGTTATATGCATGCAGCTTTAACATTGTGCTGAAAACTGATCGCGGCATTGAAGATGCTTACAATGTGAGTGAAAAACAGATGTACTGTACAGTTTGTACTCTACTTCAGACAGGATCTGGATCTGGCTTTTTTGAGTCTCAAAACAAAAGGGGTTTTACCAGCCAATCATATGCATCAGTGGGTTTTTCAGGTGTTGCAAAACACTTTTGTTTGTTTCATACTGACAAATCCGCCTCCAAAGACCGCAAGTAATCTGAGAGCTGTTAGTTTACTCATGATTCTACTGAATAAAGCACTTCAAAATTCCCTGGGCAAGAGATTCAGTGACACCTAACCTCAAGAAAACTGCAATTTCACCCACTGCACTGTGTCGGTGCCAAGCACAGGGTCTGCCAGCTCAAGCATTATTACCTATTGTTATAAGGACTTCTTTCTGCCAGGCACACTAAACCCCATATTCATTCACGAACAAGGGAAAGTACAATGTGAGAAGTGATCTGTATCATTAATAAGAGATAAGAAATAAACAACCATCGCCACCTGTTTTTGCTGGAAAGATACCAGTGTCTTCTGGCAGCACAGCCCCAAGCTGCCTAGCACGAAACTTGCAATAACAGGGTCAGTGCGAGGCAGATAGAGATCAATGAGTCTGTTGAGCAACAAACTGATGACACTGATTAGTTTCAAACGGGATTATTACAGCCTCCTAACGACAAATAGAACCTGCTGTCAGGCTGTTCTTAGTATATCTCCACTGGACCAAAATGAAGACGTATTGATCTTGACCTGACCTGCCAGGCAGCAAGGCAATATATTACACATGTAATTTGCAAGTGTTGCTCCTATACATAGAAGTGTTATGCTATCCAGCAGACATGGAGCCCAAAGCAGGGTCACAGCGGTGGGGCAGCAGACATTCCAGTCATAACACACGCTCCGATCCGGGCTCTTCCCCATCCTCAACCCAGATTATCATCCTGTTTGCCCCTTCACTGAGCATCCGGGGGGAGCTAATTACCCCCCACTCTCTTCACCCGTCCAAAGGTGCAGCCCAGAGAGCCTGGGTCTGGATTGGAGGGACGGATATTCAGAACATGTGCTCATCAATCAGACGCTTATAGATGGCTTCACCACAAGTTATATTTATTGTCAACTTTCCAATTGCTTTATGGCCTTTTGCTTTATTTTCTTCACTGAAGTGCCTCTGAAAGCAATAAATACAACAAATAGTACAGTAGGTGCAATCCGTGCCCGAGTAATGGAGTTGTTTTCTTTCAGCAAAATGGGTGTGTGTGTTCATGCTTTGAATAGTGAAAGGTACCGCGTGTGAAAAACTGCCACCAGAGACTTTCAGTTTACTTCGCAAGGTCACCATGTCCGTCACATCCTCATACCCCATCCCATGTGACCTTGGCTTGTTGAGAGGGGTATGCACTCTGTGTTCTGCAGGGCGCTGTGTCTGATGGAAAACAACTTCCCTGAGCTCTCTCTTCCCTGCAGGCATTTATTATTGGAACTGTACACAATAAAGTTCACGCGTGCAGTCGTAAAGCCACAACACTGCCATCCAGGTTTCTGAATCAAAGCCAATTGTCTTCTTTAGCGGAGGCTCTCCTTTGTCTTCAGCATTAGTCATTTCTATCACGACGGCTGCTGGTATTTCAGAAACCAAAAAAGACAGTCTGCTCCATCAGCTGTCAGATTCACAAAGAAGAAACCATTCCTCTATTTTGTAGGGTGTTAAAACATGTCACTGTCACCTATTTATAACACTGCACGCTTTTATTCACGCCGAAAGGCAGATGACATGACACAGGTACAATTTAGGGGCTCTCTGCGGGCCTTCCGCTCCCCTTCCATCCACACACACATTAAAAAAAATGATAGATCCGCCTGCCTGGCTTTTATGAAGGTGAAACGCCAAGAATTCCCTTGTTTCTGTGTCTACTTTTGCTCGGCCGTTAATTCAGGCCAGTGCTCAGTCATCTGATGAGTCTTTCCTGTGCAGTAAGAGAGCAAGTCAAAAGGTGAGCAGAAATATGGGTATAAACTTCCAGAACTGTCTGGCTGGGTGGCGGGATGGGTGTGTGTGTGTGTGTCTGTGTGTGTGTGGGGAAGGGGGGTTGTGTTGTGGTAAGTAGGCTAATACCAAGAGTATTACAGCTGTCAAAATGTCTAATATTTAATAACTGAGAATATTAATACCAAATAATTTACATCATGGGGAGGGTTGTGTTGTAGACTAATATTTATGTTATCCAGGCCCTGTTTCATTCCTTGTCATTATAGAATAAACAATCTGATGAATTGTGGATGAGGAGATTGTTATGGCCAGGGGAAAGCAGGCAGATAGTGATGATAAATGTCATAAAAATGGAAGGAGGGACCAGTGGAAGCAGTGACAGAGGGCAGGGGGACATTTACGGACACCATGGCTTTATACCAACACTTGAGCAACGCACCTACCCTGCTCGCCTAAAGCATGTCTGGCTTTCTGTCTGGCTTTTACAGGAGAGTAGACAGATTACTTCCAAGGGTCTCAACAGTTCAGTGAGCCGGAGGTACTAGGTGACATGGCAGGATGAGGGGGAGGGAGCGATATCCTTTTACAGTCTGGAAATAAAGCGGGCCAGCGGCTCTGCAACGGCCCCGCGTCTGTCATCCTGGTGGGCCATGACATGACGAGGCCGCAGCAGCACCACCCGCAGAGGAGAAGATCAACACCGCCTCAGAGAGGGTGGTAATTTAACACAACGAGGAGCTGTGTGCATTTAATCCCTCTGTTTCAGGTGTCATCCTACTAACTCGTCCAATTCCAAGTCAGGACTGTAAAATTTGACTTGACATATGTAACGTTCACCTGAAGTTTTCCCAAATGCTTACATCAGTCTTTGCCTGTGGTATTCAGACATTGTTTAATCATACAACAAAACCAAGATAATGACTGGTTGGAGGTCTGAGCCAGCTTTCCAATGGAAAAAGCGAGCAGTGTTTTCCCTTAATGATATGGCTCAGTCGAACTAAACTTGGCCAATAGAAGAACAACAAACAACTGGCATGAAAGAGAGTAAAGGAATTTGTTATGTGCATTGCTTTCATCCTGCCAGGGGAACACAAAACAGACTAACCAAGATTAGACATCCTTCCTGGAGCATTTTTCACGGTGGCTCCTGGGATTTGAGGATCGAAAAACATGCGAGGGATGTACAAAGAGAGCAGCCCAAGGTGCGTCACCCCTGCCCCCTGCTAGATCATCTGGAGACAACCGAAATAACCCATGCAAATCTAAAAACATACAGACATGAACCCTGTCCCCCTAAAACAGAAGAGGCCGTCACTGTGACGAGAGTCGCAGTATTCCAGGAATGTCCTGATCCGTCAGGGCTGGGATGCCTTAGGGAAGAGACTGGGAATGCTCTCTCTCCCCTGTGACCCCCCCACCCCCCTCCCGCTCCTCTAACATATACCTATACATGTGAGTCAGGGCAACCTCTGAAAACTTAGAATGATTTAGTGACAGGCCATATTTTTAGAGGGAGAAGGGAGTGCTCCTGACCTCATGTATGATGCAGGTATGATCTATATTCTCAAAGACGCCTTCCCTTATTCACCTTTGCCCATCAGTCTGTCGCAATTTTCTCTCAGTCTGTCCACATCAAAAGTTTTTACATGGTACCATCTATTTACAAAACCTATTAGGTGCTGACAGAGGCGCCTTTGGTATCCTATAGCCTTTTGTTGAAATGTCCTTTTTGATTCACTGTGGTGATGTCACTGGTGAGGTAAACTGGCTCCCAAATGCTTGATTATTGGGGTCAGGGGTCATGTGACCCTCAGGTCCAGGGCTCTTGTCTGTCTGACAAGGCAGGTAAGAGATGGTTAATGAGTGGCAGTTAGTAACAAGTGGTGATATGTGGCAGGAATGCAACACAATGACGCACTCGTGGGTTCGTTCTCAAGTGCCTGGGTGGTTTGTGGAGGCAAAAGAGCCACATGTTTGATTGCTTTTGACCAGCATTGATGTTTTGATATTCTGGGGAACTGTTTAATAATCAGTGTTTTCATTAGAGGTGTTTACTGAAGACAGGTAAAGGGGTTCAAACACTCATTTATGAGTTGCTAGTGGCAAAATTGATCTGTTATGTAACATAGATATATTCATTTAAGTGTGTAATATGATGTGATAAAGAGGAAGCAGAAGAATATGATCATCAAAACCATCACAACTTTACTATAGTTTTCATTATACTCATTAAGAAAGAAAGAAAGAAAGAAAGAAAGAAAGAAAGAAAGAAAGGAAAAAATATAGAATACCCCTTTAAAATTCACTTAAAAGCCTTCAGAGGAGCGTGTGGTAATGGGGTGTGCCGGACTAGTTTGTTCACAATAATCACAGCAAGTCCGTCAGAAACTGTTTGGTTGTCACTGTCCGCTTTGCAAAGTGTGATTTTAAAGATCGGGGTGGGAGGGGTCTGGAGAAGTTAGAGGGCGGTGCTTTACCACCTCTTCATATTTCCAAATGTCAATGAAGACTCCACAGCAAAGTTGAACTTTCAAAGGGCTGGCATGGAATAATTAAAGGATAATGACTTCAGACCTTTACAGATATTAAAATTTAACGGGACTTTTATCAGAGACATTGACAGACACAAAGACACTCAGACTGAAGTCTGTTGTGGTTTTGAAGTCTACATCGGGATAGTTTGTTTATGGATAAGCAGTAGTTAAATTTATTCCGACAGCAACATGTTGGGTAAATAACACTTGGCTTTCCTTGGATAAAGCTGTTGGAGGCGCGTTTCCTCATTTGCCAAACAGACACCGGCCGGTCGTAAACAGGTGCCTTATTGTAATGTAGACAAGAACTTCATCATTTATCAGGATGAGATTGTGGACTTTACTCCTCATGATCCCGATGTGCGCATCCTCTCCTCTTCTGCCCGGTGAGTGTGAACCTATGTGCGCTCAAATCAAGAAATTTGCGCACGCACATTGAAGATATATAATCAATATAAATATATTTTATGCAGCCTGTCTTACAGCATCCTTAGTGCATTTATATTAGTGAGGAGGGTGTGGCTGCGGGAGTGGGGAATCGAACTCGCAACCTTAAGTATATTAGTGATATACAACCCACAGAGGACTGCCACGGCGTTATTGTCACTCTAAATTGTATTTGATGTCTCACATGTCTTCCTTGTCCCGCCAGGTGACTCTAAACCCAAAGGTGCAGCCCTGGGGAGCCGCTGCGCCGGCCGAGCCTGCAACCCCCGCATGGGCAACTTGGCTCTGGGTAGAGTTCTGACCACCCAGTCGGTGTGCGGCTCCAACTCCTCACACCCGTACTGCTTTTACAAGCAGCCTGCTGCCCCCCACAGCCGGGATTCTTGCTCGGCACCCAAATGCAGCAAGTGCAACGCTGCCGTCCCCAGCCAGGCTCACCCGCCCCTTGCCATGAGCGACTCCTCATTCCGCTACCCTGACACCTGGTGGCAGTCGGCCGAGGGGGTGAAGGAGGAGACTCTGCAGCTGGACCTGGAGACGGAGTTTTACTTCACCCATCTCATCCTGGTGTTCCGCTCACCCCGCCCCGCTGCCATGGTGCTGGAGCGGTCCCAGGACCATGGGCGCTCCTGGAAGACCCTCAGGTATTTTGCCAGGGACTGTGAGGGGACCTTCGGCCTGGCAGAGGAGGCTCAAGCCGAAGAGAATGAAGCGACTTGCACCTCCAAGTATTCAGGAGCATTCCCGTGCACCAGAGGGGAGGTGAGTTCACAGTGAAATTGTCAGTTTTAATTTAACTCAAAGGGTAAAAATCAACATGGTGCCAGTGTTTATCTAAGTTCACAACTATCAAAATTCTACACTTTGGGAGCTTAAATTATAATAAGGTACTTTCTGGGCGAAGAGATACTGAGCATCACATAGTTGACACACCATGTGGCAAAAGTAAATGTACTTTCTATCCTTTTAAAGTATTTCAGCCTGAAAGGTTCATTTCAAAATAACACCACCACAAGCAAAAAGTAGCATCCAAAGATTATGAATATGTGGATAATTCAATTTTGTTTGAAAAAATAAAGTCAGATAGAATCTTGTGATTCCAAGCTCATGAATTTTTGATGGCTTTGAATTGCCAACCCAGAACCATATCAGCTCTAGGAGAGGAGAAACAGCCCTCCAGTCAATAGCTGTCATCTCAAAATAATCATCACCGAAAATCGGATTAACAGTGGAAAATTTGCTGTGTGGTTGTGTATCGATGGCGTGCGCCAGAAGAGAGGGTGGAGTACGCTGATGAAAGCCGAGGACTTAATGTCTGCACCTTTAGGAAAAACTAAATCTTTGAAGTGCCTCTGTGGTGAGAAGGGCAAGGAACCAAGGAAAAAAGTAAACTAATGTAATCTTTCCTCAAGTAAAAAAAAAAACGAAAACTCTTTATTCTGGAGCAAGGCAACAAATGACTGGGACTTTATTGATTTACACAACTCAGAATGAAGTTTTATGCACAACTGCATATCACTTCTCATCTCTTTTAGTGTGACCCTGAAATGAAACGCATGAAACACACTTGCCCGTGAGTGCAGTGAATGCACCACGGCTTTTCAGAATAAACAATGCATGCATGGAAAGATTGCCTCAACAAAATGGCATCCCGATGTCTTCTGTGAGCTTTGAGGTCCAGCGATCAGCTCCGAGGTGGAAGAAGGATGCTGCACCTCCGAGAAAGTTATAAAGCTCCAGATATTGGATCGTCAGTTTATTTCTAAGAGAGATCTGAGAGTGACCACGTCAAAACACGCTGTCAGACACTTCCCCGGCACTTTGCAACAATAACGCCCAACATCTGCTATTGTTTACCATTTATTGGCACTGGGCGGTATTGCATTCAGTACATTCACCTCATGATACCTCACAAACCACTGAACAAACAAATGACCGCGCTTTGTAAACTCCTTCTCCTCTTATGAGGCGTGGAGGATTCGTTTTGTTCAGGGATGCTTTCTAAGCTGCAAACAGCTACGACATCCATGGACAGAATATCAATGTTCACTTATCCCTCTGATGTTCTCCCAAAGCATTTTTGGACATGCTGTATCATCAGAGGGAGGTTTTCGAGCCAGATAGCCAGCTATGGTTTATTCATGAGCATTCCACTTCATTCACACAGATGGTGCGAGAGAGAGAGATAGAGAGAGAGAGGGAGGGAGAGAGGGAGAGGGGCAAGCTGGCCAACAGCTTTTTGTTTTTGCTCCAGAGGGCCCCAGACCAAGATGGGAGATCTGGTTGAACGTCTGAATGAATATATGGCTTTGACTGATCTCATAATTGCAGTGTATTTGCAACAAGTATGTGCTTTGCCATGTCAGCTCTCTTGCGTAAGCCCCTCACCCTTTATAATTAGTGTCTCCGTGCTTGTGCAGACTCTCAGAGGAAACCCCCCGTGTTGATCCCACTGTGTGAAAACAGAAGGGGTTCAGTGATATCTCCAATATTACACACATCATGCATTTAGTTTGGACATTTAAGCCATCCATTGAATTATATAGACTCTTCTTGAGCTGAAGTATACATACCTGGTGAGTTTTCTTATTGCAAATCAGAATAATAAGAGCAATTTACATCTTCAACTCTGCTGATCCCACCGGTGGGTTCATCATTGCAAATGCATGCTGATTTGTTCAGACCCAAAGAACTTTATTTCAAATTGAAGTGAAGATCCCAAGGTTTCCACAGATACCAAATATGTCCTGCGGATTTATAGAGAAATGTGTATAAAATGATGCACAAGACATCTAGATTTTCTATTTGATTTAATGGTGCAGCTATAAACCATGGTGAGTTTGAATATTTCACTCATTATAAATGTGATGTAGCTTAAATGAAGCTCTGCTATCTGCAGATACAGAAAATGTATGTGCCACTGTTGTATAATATATAAAAAAATAGTTTTGACATTTGAAGTTACTTAAGGGGAAATTTAAGGGAAAGCGGAGTTCAAGGGGTTAATGTATAGGATTTTTTTCCCCTGCTGACATTGCTGTTAACATCCTGTACTGACAACCTACAGGATCTCACAGTACATAATGACACGTGTGTTGCAGTAACAAAACACTCACATATACTGTGCAAATGGACCGTGCAAGACACACTTAACTTAAATGGATAGTAGACCGTGAAGTCGATCCTGGCAGTTTGCAGCTGGAACATATCGCTGTTGTTATGTGAAAAGCCCCATAACCTCATAACATTACTAAACCTCCAAAACTCATAACAGTCTGTATGATTTTTCATTTTTTCATTTCAGCTGAGGGACTGCATGCTCTTCTTTGGGTTGAGAAATTTTCCTGACCTTCTTCTTGGGCTTATGAAACGCATTCAAAACCCATCGGACAGTATCAAAGTGCAGATTTGTCAAGCTGAGCTGAGAAGAACAAGCTTTGCACCTGACAGCAATGATATATTTCATAGATTAAAGCGGAGGCTCTGGGGTGCGCACTGCAAGGCCTTGAGATTTTGACTGAGTATGGTAAAATTCAACTTATTGGCTTAGGATCACACAGATTGACACATTTTCGGTTCAGCGTTCATTCACACATGCTTTATGTACTTAAAGAACAATCCTCTATGGATTTTTATCGCACTGCCAAACATCAGTCTCTTGTGAATATCATCCAAGATTTATCATATCCACAGCATTCATTCCTGATGTTATGATAACCAATATATGAATATATGTGTATTTACATACCTTTTCATAGACAGAGAGGATGCATCTAAGTGATCAACATTCACTATAACCGCAGAACTGGAGCGAGGCAGAACAGGAACCATTTATTCGTGTTTACATTGGAACAGCTTCGATGTTCCTACAATAGCAGCTATTTTAGGAGCATGAAAGGCAAACCAGATTGATGCCTGGTTTTTATCTGGCAGAACAAGGAACAGCAACTGAGATGATTTGTGCCTTTTGTCATGGTCTGCCTCTGCTTTGACAAGGATCAGCCCTTTTCACCTCTTGGAAAATCTACAAGTGGAACAACACCGGTTTTGAGAGATATTGATTTTTTTTTTTTTAATGCCTTCTCTCCTACCAGGTGATCTATCGAGCCTTGTCGCCCTGGCACTCGATGGATCCGTACGGCCGAGCTGCCCAGGACCAGCTCATGGTCACCAACCTGAGAGTGCGTCTTCTCCAGCGCCAGCCGTGCCCCTGCCAGGCCAAACATCCCGGTGTCACCGCTCTGCCCACAGACCATTATGCCATCTATGACTTCATCGTCAAAGGCAGTTGCCTCTGCAACGGGCATGCGGAGCACTGTGTGCCAGCCCGCGGCTACCACCCCAGCCCACAGAGAACCAATAACATGGTGAGTTGATTCGGAAGGTGTCCGATGACCTGAACAAAGCTCCTCATGCAGCTCGCTCTGCCGTGGAAACTCCCTCAGATGTTGTGTAATGCCAAGCCTGTTTATTCCTTGTGTTTGTCTCCTTATTTGTTTGTGGGTTGGGGTTGGGAGTGGAGGGCAGGGGTTGTGTTCCCACCACTCCCTGGTTACTCAGCTGTGTCCTGGTATGTGCTGCGGAGGCTGAGGGCTGCAGGGAAGGCTGGATATCAGGCCACGGCTTTTACCTACTATTACAGGGATTTAAGGATGTAGAAACCTCAATTAAGGTGTTAAACTTAATGCTTTAACAATCCCTAGTCTCTGTCATGTTATTCTCTTTACTGTAAATGGAGAGTAGGAGCACTGGTGGAATACCAACATGGCTTAAGTCACGTTACGCATAATAAGCTGCATAGTCTGAAGCTGAAATGGCTGTACATTCAAAGGTTGGCATGTCACATTACAAGCAGTTGTGTAATTCTGTTTTTTCCTAAGAAACGTGGGAGGGGAGGAAAAGCTTTTTAACCAACATTTGAATTATGTGAGGATGATAATACATTATTTTGCAGGGAAAGTGTCACAACTGGCTGAATGACACTTAATATCAATAGTCATAAATATTCAGTAATGTTTATGACAGCTGTCCTGTCACAATTATGAGAGTATTATGTCAGTCTTATGAACACAACTCCTCCTAGGTAGAGCAACTCACTTTTATAGGGGAAACTCATGGGATGTTTGTGTTTCTCTGTGTATGCAGGTAAAGTTCGGTGCCAAATAACGTGCCGCTGTCTGTTTGTTGTGTTGTGTGTGGCTGGCAGGTACATGGGCAGTGTGTTTGCAGACACAACACAGCCGGTGACCACTGTGAGCGCTGTGCACCGCTCTACAACGACCAGCCCTGGCAGGCTGCCAACGGCATCGCAGGGACGCCACACGAGTGCCAGAGTGAGTGAAGGAGCTGGAGAGTCAAACGCAGTGTAGGACACACAGCATGAGCACATATCTCTGCAAGAAATATATCATGTATCATAAATCCAATTTATCTCTTTTTAGACGCTAATGTATTCCTAAGCACCTAAGATGTATAGTGCAATCATTTCTCACATCGTGACAGCGAGCAGTTGTCATTGAGCTTAGAAATTCACAGATGAGCAGAGGAAGACATTGTCTCTCATTCATTTTCCACATCCGCTCCAACACAGAGTGCAAGTGCAACGGCCATGCCAAGAGCTGTCACTTCAATCGCGGACTGTGGTTGGCATCAGGACGGCGGACTGGGGGTGTGTGTGACAGCTGCCGCCACAACACAGAGGGACGCCACTGTCAGAACTGCAAGAAGGGCTTTTATCGAGACCCCAGCAGACCCAAGACCGCCCCTGACTCCTGCAGACGTAAGGCCCCGCTGTGCCCGGACACTTGTTTCTCTTGCGGTTTCTTTGCTCTGGGAGTAACCATGGCCTCTAGCCTTGAAGTGAATAAAGCCTCTCTCTCTCTCTCTTCTCTGTTCTCTTCCAACCATATCACTACCTGGGTGAGTGCCAGCTGAAAATTCCAATTAAGAAGGGTAGCTTTTGACGGAGGGAGATTAGTAATGGAGATTGGATTTCGCGTTGACCACCCAGATTAAAAATTGATGATCTCTTTGATTGCAATATTTCCTCTAGGACTTTTCCAAGTCGTTGCACTCGCCTTGCAAATAATAAGACAACTTGAACGATTCCAGTTCCTTCCTTAGTAGGAGCGAGGGACCCACTGGAAGGAGGACATTTTTTTTTTGGAATGTGACAGTAATTGCAAACAATGGAGGAATTTCCCATGGTCCGTTCGAGCACATTTTTCCCATTCCTGGCCTTTTCCCCAGGCATGCTGCAGCATTTTTTAAGAACAAACATGCCGTTTTTGGAAACAAATGAAGCATGTCTGAAACAAAAATCAATCTGTTATCACAGGGGACCATCAGGCAGCGAGTCTGACCGTGTGGCGAGGGAGTGATTTACTGTTGGTTTGCACTGCAGCTGCCTGAAGCATGTTGTCCAAACCGAGTACATCCTCTTGTTTTGTCACTGGTTAAAGGAGGCTGATAGAATGGATTTGTTTTTTTCTATTGACATGGGAATTTAGTGTTTGCACTACTATGTAGGTGTTTGTTTTTGGGATTGGGCGATATACTGATATATCAATATTGTGATATGAGATTTGATATTGATATTGAGATTTGATATGGATTTTGGATATCACAACATTGTGAAGTCTTTTCCTGGTTTTAAAGGCTGCATTGCAGTAAAGGGATGCAGTTTCCTTATTAGACTGTTCTATCTGTTCTATAATTTGCCTCTACGTTCCGGTTGTCAAATCCACTTTAATGTGATTGTTTATCAAAAATCATGAGTGTAAATTTCTTATGAAAGCACCAATAGTCATCCCTAAAACATCCTCACAATATCAATGCTGTGATTCTGTATGTGGTCAAAGATAGCATGGTATTTGATTTCTTCTGTATTCGTTTGTACTTGGATGAGTGTGTTTGGCCTTTGCACACATGGATGCAGATTTTTTGAAAGGATCGGGGAGGTGTGATGTTAAAAGAGATGTTAACACACGATCCTCCTCTTCTCTTACCCACCAGCCTGCTCTTGCCACCACGCGGGCTCAGTTTTCTCAGGTGGCGGCGCCCTCTGTGACCCTAGCAGCGGGGAGTGCACGTGTAAACCGGGTGTCGGAGGCCCCCACTGTGACAGATGCATGATGGGATACTGGGGGCTCCATGAATATGGCTGCCGTCCATGCGACTGTGCAGGGGACTGTGATCCCTACACTGGCGACTGCGTTTCTGGGTGAGTGCCAGCGCTTAATGCTATAGCCAATATGAATTTATTGGTATAAATCAGGCAAAAGTGATGCACGCTTTAGCCTGCAAAGTGTAAAGTGTATTCTGGATTATTAACACCGCCTCTCACTGATATTACCTCTGCGGCACAGCTCCGACGTGGAGGTCTTCTATACAGCCACTGGCCACATGGGACACAGCAGCAATAATAGTGAGCCGGCACTCTTTAGGGTAGAGGAGCTTTTCTCTGCACTGCACCACTCTGGTGAGTCACAGGTCATATCACACAGAACAAACTCTCCCATCCGCCCACGTACAGAGATGATAATGTGGCTGTTTAGGTGTATAAATCAATTATGCAATTCACACTAATTTCTTGCATCTCATAAACCTTAATCATATTTCATTTTCTCAGAGAAATGTGAGTGTGTGGAACTGAATCTCGGCAGCCCAAAACTCTTCTGCGCTATGGAGTATGACTACAGTAAGTGCTACTTGACACAGGGAATCGATTTAGTGTTGTGTGAGCCAGTCATGACGATCTTGGAGGATGAGGCCATTTGAGAACATAATGGAGTGAAAGGCTCCAACCATAAAAGAAAAACCCAAATGCTGGAAAATCCCCTCGGTTGCTTCACTTGACATCTTGGCTAAGAGCTCCAAAACATGTTGAAAGGTCTTGAGTGCAAAGTTTCAAGAAGTGGAAAGTCGATGCTGTCACAATGTAGTCTGTAAGCTGTTGCTAGGAGGGCCGAATCCTTGAATCCCTGTTTTGTTTCGCCCTGGCAGTGCTGATGGTGAAGGTGGTCTCGGCTCATGACAAAGGCTCCCACGCTGAGGTGGAGGTGAAGGTCAAGAAGGTCTTGCACCAGAACCCTCACATGAAGATCCAGAGAGGAGGGATCACCCTTTACCCAGAGTCGTGGACCACGCAGGGCTGCACGTGTCCCATCCTCAACCCAGGTCAGCTTCCCTCAACTCCTCTGAGAAACTTTCCTGCCCACAGTGCAGAAGCTCTGCCTCTGAGCTCCTAATTAGTCGACTCGCGAATGGACAATCTGCCAGCTTTGTGCTGAGCAGCAGATCTTTGTCGCTACTCAAGGAGAGCTCTGAGTGGATGCCAACATACTAACATCACTCATTTAGAGTGGACATTTACAGCTTTAAAATTACAGCCATCTCTTTGTTATGGGACTATTTCAGCAGCCAACCCTTCACAATGATTATCTTTGGCAACATTCATTCAATCTAGCTGTATGAGCACAATAATGAGCTAGTTATTATTGTTGTTATAGTAATGTTTGTACCTTTTTTTACGCAAGGTGGTCCTATTCTGCGCATCTAGTGAAATTCTCACTAGAGTAACAATGTTCTCATGTCTTTCTCCTCTGCAGGATCGGAGTACATTGTGGCGGGTCATGAGGACTGGAGGACCGGTCAGCTGATGGTTAACACCAAGAGCCTGGTCAAACCGTGGAAGTCCAGCCTGGGACGCAAGCTCCTTCACATCCTCAGGAACGACTGCGGCCGTCGGTAGGACAGCGCCGAGGATTGGGGGGGATGGACAGAGGGATGGAGAGCAAGAGGACTGCCGTGACAAAGACTTTTGCTGGATGCGTGAGAGGATGGGCGAGAAGATTGACTCTTTGAATGAGGCTTTGCTTGGGATGCTAAAGTGAAAGCAAGAACTTGTGCTGATTTCATTGTCTCATCTGCTTCCAAAGCCAGTCCACGTGCCCAAAAAGACTCTCTTAAGACACTGTAAAGCTGCTGCTGTTGTTGCTGACCTGTGGTAGAAACAAGCAGAGAACGTTCGGAATGTTGTTGGCGACAAAGTTGATGTAGGACTTTAATTCATGTGTTATATGATACGCCTTAGCTCATAACTCTTTCCAGTTTATTTATAAAGCATTAGGGACTGTGTGTTTAAGTCTTAATTATATTCAAATCCTGGCCCACATAACTGTCAGAGTTGATGAGGCGAAACAGTATCATGTCCTACTATATCTATCATTGAGAGATGCTCACTTTGAAGTCTTGCAAAGGCAGAGACTGAATTATCCTTGTCGTCTCACAGTTATTGGTGATAAATCATAAATGAATCAACATCAGAGTGTGCACCCAGTGTGTGTGTGTGCGTGCCTGTGTGTGTGTGATGTCCTTGGTGGGGAGTCCGGGACTGTGCAGGTCAGAACAAGTAACTCCTGGAGGGGGAGAAAGGATGAAAAAACCATTACAGGAATCAGGCGGCTTAATCTGAGCAGCCCGGTCCGCTCCGGCGCTCGCCCTCCCGCTGTCTGACAAGAGCGGAACACACTCCG